>OY986974.1:20607948-20658588 GCA_963920575.1 Narthecium ossifragum
GGAAGACGTGGACGAGGCCGCCCAGATGGAAGAGGAGGTGATCACACACGACCACAACAATGGCACCACCAGCGAGCCCTACCGTGGCCGGATCCACCATGGCTCCTTGACGCGCCACTTATGAGCGAGACGAGGCACGCCAGTCCCTTCTCTTCCTTGCCCAATCAGAGAAGAAGGTGGGGTGGGTAGATAGCCGGCAACTCTCCTCGAAGAGGCCGCACCCGCTGTCGAAGACCGTCGACCCCGCCGAAGACCGCCGGCCCGCTGCCAATTACATGATGGAGCCAACTTCATACATACAAACACGATGAGTAAGCCATGCATGCGTATATAACTCCAAACTCTCTGAGATAGAGTTTTGGCAGAGCAAAGAATGCGATAAAATCCAGTTCCCAGAGCCCAGAACAATGGTTACCACCTTTTCGTTTTGGCAGGCTGCATCAGCTTCTTTTTCGAGCTTTTTTCGCTATAGGGCATGTTTGCTTCATGTGAAGTGGCCGAAAATCACTTTTTTGAAGTGACTTCTGAGCCACTTCAGGTGTTTGGTTGCTCGAAAGTGGAGCTGAAGTGACTTCAGCCCCACTTCCAAGTCACTGTAGCCTAAGCTGCCACTTCCCATTTCGACTTCCGGTCTTTTTGGCCTGAAGTCATTTGAAGTAGCATTTGAAATGGGAAATAATATTAATAATTGTGAGGACCCGTACCTCCAACCCGGTTCGACCGCGTTAGGTCGAGGGTCTGGGTTTGTGGTTTGGCTCGGTTGGCCTTGGGATGCGATCGGTTGATTGTATCGCTGTTTTTGACCCCAGTGGCATTTTGGTAAATATGCTCCCTTGTGGTCAGTTTCACACCCGCGTTGCACACATGGCCTTTGATTGATGTATGTGTTTGATTAGAACCTTTAGGGGGCTTTCGATCGGAAGATCGGAGCTCGATCGGGAGAGATCGAATCGGACAGCTGCGATCGTTTCCAGCTTTCTATTTAAGCTCCTTCTTTCTCTTTCTTTCCTTCTTTCTCCCCCTGCCGTTCTCTTCTCTCTTCTCTCTTCTCTCTCCTGCGGCTGAGCTAGGGCTCGGAGGCGCGGCTTTCGAGGAGCGGATTCCGGCGATCGGAGTTGGGGGATGCGTGGAGGAGCTGCCCTGCTTGTTCAAGTAGGTGTTTCTACCTCGATCTTAGGATAGGGTTCTCCTAGGATAGGTTTATTGTACTTTCACTGTAGGAATAGATGTTAGAATGCTTTGTAGCTCTTTGCACATGTGGTGTAGTTCATTTCCTGTATTCCTACATTGCGAATTCGGTATTTTAACGGTTGGTTTCCGTATTATCGCCGTTTTGTCGGTTTTCGTCCATTTGAACCTAGATAGGAGATTTAACCGTCAAAAATGTGATTTCTATATACCATTGGATTCCCCATCGAGAAATACACTTGCTTGCAAAATCTCATTGTTTTCCAACTTGATTTGATCCTTGAAATCCAAGAAAATGAATTTTCGGCACTGTTCTGATGAACTGTGCCAAGGGCTCGACGGTCGATCGGTGCATCGACCGTCAAGTATTGATTTGCGTTTTCTGGGCCTGACGGTCGACCGTCGCATCGACCGTCGGGCTCTGTCGGGATTTCAGCCTCCCAGCGTCGATGCATGGATCGACCGCGGGATCTTCTCTTCTCGCCATTTACCTGACGGTCGACCGTCGCATCGATCGTCAGGCGCTGTTTGGTTTTGGGCTTCCCAGGGTCGATGAGTGGATCGACCGTCGCCCCTTGGTTTTCTTCGCCTTGGTCTCACGGTCGATCGCAGCATCGACCGTGACATCGTCCGTGGTCTCACGGTCGATCGCCGGATCGACCGTGACATCGTCCGTGGGCCCTTGAACTTGGTTTTCTGGCCTTTCTTGGATGGATTTGATTTGTGATTAGTATCTAAACATGTTGGGGAGTATGTATGTGGATTTTGGGGAGTTTTCAAAGGATTTCTATCGGGTTTGAGGATCGATTCGAGTATTTTCCTTTTTGGACGAATCTCTGGTTTTGATCGCATTTAATACGTGTTTGGTAAGTAGTTAAATGCTTATTGGGTGGCTTAATCATTAGCTAGCTATGAGTGCTAGTTAATGTGGAATCGTGGAACCTTAGCCTCTTGCCGGCGTGTGCCGAGGGCTATTGTATAACTGTGACCAGTTACCTGCGGGTAACTGTGGAACCTTAGTCTGTCAGGTGCAAGAGGGCACTGAAGACTATTGTATATCTGTATTTAATGCTTTGCTCAGATCTTTGTTTGGTTAGCATAAATTATTTGTATTTGAGACCCTTGCTATGCTCACCCCTTTGGCTAGCTATAGGCTATGCCTAGCCCTGTATGATTATTGTTATGTTGTTGCATGTCTATATCTCGTTATCTGTACCTGAGCATTGCATGCACCTTGTTTGCATTAGAGGCATCTGAGGTTAGGCGAGCGATGGTTTGGGTCGCCGATCCGAGGCTCTCGGGTAGCTCGGATCTAGCCTTAGGACCGTGGCTGGGTAGTCAGGTTTAGGGTGATTGTATAATCTGAATCTCTTGTTATTGAGGATTTGCGATAGTTGACTCTGATCAGTGTTCAAGATTTAGAGGTCATGTCGGTTCTCCAAGGCTAAGTGCTAAGGATGGTTGTCGATACGTTTCCGACGTGGTTCCCCAAGGCATGGTGTTCCAGCTTGGGTAAGGGTGATCCTGTATGTTACTGTTTCGTGGCCTCCTGGTAACATGTTCAGGAGAGAGGTTTCATGACAGGAGCCCTTGGGACATCGATAGGGTTATGGGACCCGTGGCATCCTTTAGACTTAGACGGAGAAATGACACTGTTGTTGTTTTCCTCCATTCAGTGTGCCGTAGAGTAGAACCCTACTGAGCTTGTCGCTCACTCCTACCCGGGCTGCGTTTGCAGGTGCAGACGCCAGTTCTCCTTCAGTAGAGCCGATGAGATCAGCTTTTGGCGGCGCGACTACATCCAGAGGTGCTTGAGGTTATTAGAGGACAATTGTTGTACTTTGGCAGTTTTGTAAATTGTAAACATCTTTCGAGAAATTTTGAGATTGTTGTATGATATCTTTACCTTGGAAGAATCAGAATGGAATTTGTAACTGTATAACTTGATGTATATATATGAATTGAATTTGTGTTTCACCTCTGGGATATAATTTGTTTAAGTTTATCTATAATTCCGCTTTATATCGCGCCAACTGGAGATGAATAGTGATAGGAACCCTCACGCCTCGTCCTGGATGGGTTTTCTGGGTCGGGGTGTGACAATAATATTATACTGTAATAAAATATTAATATAAACAGGTCTCACATATCACGTATCATCTCGTGATTGATCCACATCATCCAAAATAATATTATTTCTAATAATTTAATTTTAAAGTTATTAAATTGTTAATATTTTAATATTAAAAAATTATTTTAATGTTTTAATTTTAATATTTTAAGTGGCAAATAATGTTAATAATATCACTAATATTATACTGTAATAAGATATTAATATAAGTAGGTCTCACATATCACGTATCACCTCGTGATTGATCCACGTCATCCAAAATAATATTATTTCTAATAATTTAATTTAAAAGTTATTAAATTATTAATATTTTAATATTAAAATATTATTTTAATGTTTTAATTTTAATGTTTTAAGTGGAAAATAATGTTAATAATATCATACTGTAATAAAATATTAATATAAATGGATCTCACATGTCACGTGGCACCTTATGATTGGTCCACGTCATCTAAAATAGCATTATTTTTTAATATTTTAATATAGGAAAATTATTAAAATATTAAATAGTTGGGGGTGACCATATCTCACTTCAAACATCAACCAAACACCAAAACTCAAAAACCCCCCAAAAGTCACTTTACTTCACTTCATTTTACTCTTCAAAAGTCAATTCACTTCAGTTCACTTCTCAGTAAACAAACAGGGCCCACGTAATAGTATATAAGAGAGTATTGAGTTTTAACCCAGTCGTGATAGTAACTATTCACCGCCATGATTGAAGCGCGCGCTCTCTCTCTCTCACTGCAGAGAAGAAAACAAAGGTCTTTTGCTTGTCAAGGTCTCCTTTATGGGAATCATGTCATGCACCTGGGTTTTTGTGCCAGATCTCTCTCTCGGCACTCTTGGGCAGCAGCCTGGGTGGGAGTAGTAGTAATAGTAGTTACCACAAAAAAGGATCCCCTGTGCTACAGTGACATTGGGTTTTTCTCTTCTGTTAGAGGTGAGTAAGCCATACATGTGTATATAACTCCATCCTTGATGTTACAACTTGACTATTTGAGTAGAATTCAAGCGTGAACCCATGCACTAATCTCTTTAGTGCTCTGCTTTGTTAAACTTTTTATTCAAGTTAGGACACCATATTCATCTACATTTGATATTTATGAGCTTTTCTGAATATCATTCTGAATCATCTGAGACTATTACTTGATTGTTGTGCAGCTCAACATCTTATCAGGACCTTCAGCAATTGGAGCAGAAGCTTGAATAGGTGATTATGAACATATCATTAGAGAATAAGAAATCAACAGAAGAAGATGAGATCATTGTATAATGCCATGTAACCTCATTGGTCCAACCCCGCCGAAGACCGTCGGCCCACTGCCGAAGACCGTTGTCCAAGATAGCCGGCAACTCTGGACGACCCCGGGCTCCAGGATGCCTTCATTAGCAACTTGACGGAGAGGCCGCACCCGTTGCCGAAGACCGCCAACCCCGCCGTCCACATAGCCGTCAACTTGTCAGGGAGGAGAGAGAGAAGTGAGATTAGAGACGGAGAAGATGAGGTGGGAAAATCAATCAGTCAAAATTGACTGAAAACCAGTCAAAATTGACTAAAAACCGCTCATGTGAGTGGATTACCGTCAAGTCTGGATAACGGCGTCTAACGATAGGTACTAAATATGTTATATGCATTAAATATAGGTATCAAAAATATAATTATCAAACTATAGGTACTAAAGTGGTATATCTAAAATTTTACATGTATCAAAAGCGTAATTAAACCTATATTTAATATCATGCTAAGTTTAAAATTTGAAGAAAAAAAATGCATTTACATTTCAAATTATTCATATATGTCATCTCTAAAAAACCAAAAGACTAATATTTAATAACAATGTATTCATCTACATACATATGAAGGAATTTCAAAAACAAATAACTTAAGTTTCTAATTCCCGAATTTTAATTACATGTTTTGTTGACCTAAATAATCATATACGTATCATATACATATCCGAGTGTATGGGATGCATATCTCGATCCGACATACGTTTCCAAATATGAGCATCCGTGCGGCGTAATATAAGATCTATTTCTTTCTCCCACCAACTTCTCAGTTCTTTTCACCAACCCCATGGTCCCCATCGCCGTAACTTCATCTTCTCTCGGCTTAAATAATAGCTCATAAATTTTGCATCCGAACTCCATTGGTTACGATTTTATTGCGTTTGAAATTGGACGGCAAAGATGTAAAACATCTAAATCAATACTTTTAGAGGTAAAATGGCTTCTTAAATTTTTTTTTTTCTACGCGTATTAATACTTATGTGTGGTCGCTGGTCCGTCGTTGTGTGCGGAGAAGTTGACGCAGCTTAAGTTTTGCATCCTACGATTTTTGTTGCGTTGAAAAGATGATGAACAAATCTACAATCATAATTAACATAATCTCAGATAGGAGTGAGAATTCGATACATACCGAATCGAAATACCGAATATCGAAATACTGAAATACCATAATTTAAAAAACCGAACCGAACTGAATTAGTGCATAAAATAAAACTGAACCGAATTAATTTGATACACTAATTTAAAAACCGAACCGAACCGAATTCATGTAAAAACCAAACCGAACTGAAAAAACCGAAATAATTCGTAGTTTTTTACTTAAAATATAAAACCGAACCGAAATAAGATATATAATTTTAAAAATTTCGGTATTTCGGTATTTACCGAATTTTAAAAATAAAAATCGAAACCGAACCGAATACTGAATTTTTGACAAAAAAAAACCGAACCGAATCGAACCGAATATACCGGAAAACCGAACCGAATTGTTCGGTTCGGTTCTAAAAGTTCGGATTGGTTTTGTTCACCCCTAATCTCATAGGTTTTTTTTTTATTCTGTTAATTCATAATTAACAATCAGTTAATGAATCAGCTCATATGTTCCTTTCTTTTTAATTTTGCGGCCCCTCTCAACAGAGCCTAGTCGTACAATCATCACGAAGCATACCCACCAATTATATAAGTAGTACGTGGCGTTTGGAGAGTACAAATTAATGACAGGCCCACATCTTAGCCACGTTTGGTCCAGAAAGATAGCTAGGTGATCAAATGGCATCCTGTTGGTATAGGAAATGTTTGGTGTCATGTATTGTCTGACACGGGCATGGCAGGTGAAGACAGAATATGAGATCAACGTGTTGAGGTGCATGTGGAGCTCACTCTTCTGAAATGAACCACGTGAATCTCCGTCTCCTTGTCTCCTTGCTTCTTGTCGGTTTTTAAAACACTGTTGATGCTTCAAATAAATAGTAATAAATAGTGAATCAACTCATGATTCATGATGCCCGGTCAAAAATACAACTGAATCTTAAATTTCATAAGGTCAATATCACTTTCGTAAATATTATCATAATATCATTTTTATTTTTAGCTTTAACACAGCTGAAGTATTTTAATCATATATTTTACATAAAATATCCAAATTGTTGGATTCTTGTAGCATTGGAAAGAGGATGAAAAAATCTACAACTTTCCTGTTGACGAGATTTTTAGATTCCTTCATTTAGTGTGTCAAACAGACAGTCAAAAGTGTCAAATGACAAAATAGTAAATAGAGACCAAATTTCCAAATCCAGTCATCCAAAGAATGCCCGATTTCAAATAGGCATGTTCCCCATCGGTCATATCCAATCGGTCATATTTTGACCGATTATTTTAGTAGTGGTCGTTAACGTGGTTCAATTATATTGGTCATAGTTTTTTCATATGACGTTCAAATAGGTTGATTTGTTGACCGATGGAAGAGGAATTTGAATACCTACAACTTTCATATTCACAGTTTTCCCATATTCGAAGGTTATCATCAATGAAATTGCAGTAGAAAACAAGACGCTTTATCTAATGGCAGTTTCTTAAATAACTGAAGATGTTGACCAGTTATGCAGTTCTGATGGTTTCAGATTCAATTCTGACAGATTCAAAGCAGTTCTGACGATTCCAAGGCAGTTCCAAACGGTTTCAAAGTGGTTAAATAAGAAGCACTATGAAAAGCAGGAGATGAAGAAGAAGACTCTCTCGAGAAATCAAGAGCAAAACTAGTTTTTATCTTTTTTCCAATGTAGCCTTTTATCTTTATTTTTAATGTAGTTTTATTTATCTTCATGTACCTTTAAACTTCAGTAATAAAAGCATTTTCTTTATTTAAATTTCCTACAATGAAGTTATCATTCATAGGAGTAGTTCTATCACGAGTAGTTTTAGCATAGTTCATTACCCATATTTCCCATCTTCCATTTCTCATCTTTCATTATTCATCATCCACATTTCTCATCACCCACATTTCCCATTGTCCATTTCTCATCATCCACAATTCTCATCTTTCATTTCTGTCCATTTTCCATGACTTCTCATCATCCATTTTTCCACCACTTCTCATCATCCATTTTCCACCACTTTTCATAGTCCATTTTCAACTTTCTACCTTTACTTCTCATCCACTTCCACTTTTTATCTTTACTTCTCATCCACTTTTTCGCAGCTTCAACACCTCTGTTCGAACATTTTTTTACCCTCATAAAAATATTTGCATGCATTTTTAGAAGCGCATAAAAAAGTCTAAGCGCGTAAAAACATTTTCCTACGCGTAGTGTATTAAATAATATCAATAATATATTATTATAATAAAATATTAATATAAGTGGATCCCACATGCCACGTGTCATACCATGATTGGTCCACATCATGTAAAAAAAAAATTATTTTTATCATTTTTTATATATTGGTATCATCAAAATAATATTTGAATAGATGAGATGGGTGTAAATGAGAGATAAGCTTAACTCCATTTTTGGTTTTAACCCCTCTTGACCCCCAAAAGATTAACTCCATAGCGTTTGGGGATAAGAACGGGAATAAGTGGGATAACCCCTTTACCTCACCCTTAACTCCAAACCAAATGGGGGTGTAAAAAGATAGATAGAAGGAATACTTTTTTTTATTAATAAATATATTAATTACCTTTTTATTTATTATAAATATTAAAATGTAAATTTTTTGAGGGCCTCAATTTGGTATCTTCGCTTAGGCCCATCTTGCATTGGGCCGGCCCTGATCACAAACTATAGTAGCTCTTAGTCCTCTATATAACTAAGCGTCCCGTGAGCAGCAGATGCATAACACTCTCAAGAACACTAGCTCCACCATGGAGTTCTCACTCAGCTCTGTCCTCTTCACCCTCTCCCTCGTCCTCTTCTTGGTCAATCTTTTAAGCTCCATAACCGCATCCAGGAAGAGAACCAAGCATGTCAAGCTGCCACCCGGCCCTCCTAAGCTACCTATCATAGGAAACCTGCACCATCTCTCCGGCCTACAGACTCACCGCGCACTCCTCAATATATCGAAAGCCTATGGCCCTCTCGTCCACCTACAGCTCGGGGAGGTCTCCGCCGTCGTGGTGACCTCCCCTGACGTGGCCAAGGAGGTGATGCACACTCACGACGTGTGTTTCGCGTCGAGGCCGGAGATCATCGCCGCCAACATCATGCTCTATGGAGGCACAGACCTGGTGTTTTCGCCATACGGTGATTACTGGAGGAAGCTGCGGAAGTTCTACATGATGGAGCTGTTGAGCGCCAAGCGCGTTCGGTCATTTTGCTCGATTCGAGAGGACGAGGTAGCAAAGCTCGTGCGAACCATCGCATCAAAAGGTCCGGACTCGCCTGTCAACTTCAGCTTCACGTTCCACGAACTCACCAGCGACATGACTGCTAGAGCTGCATTTGGGAGCATATGCAAAGAGAAGCATACTTACATGTCCGCTATAAAGGATGCAATAGGGTTCGGCTTTGGCTTCACTGCAGCTGATCTGTTTCCTTCATACCCCTTTGTCCGTCTGCTGAGCGGAATAGACAGGAAGCTGGGGAAATGCCATAAGAAAACCGATACAGTCCTCAATTCCATCATCGCAGAGCACCGGGAGTGGAGGAAGAACAACTCCATGGGAGATGCTGTCCCTGAGCAAGATAATTTACTCGATGTTCTTCTAACGCATCAAGAGACAGGGTACTTCGGATTTCCGCTCACCGACACTGCCATTAAAGCCATCATCTTTGTAAGTTCTGAACACACGTATAATTAGGCTATACTCATCATCACCTATATATATATTGGCTAGTTCTTAATTGTTTCATGCATGCCATTCATACAGGACGCTTTCCAAGGCGGAACTGGAACCTCTGGCTCGCTGCTGACATGGGCGATGGCGGAGCTGATGAAAAACCCGAGAGTGATGAAGAAGGCGCAGTCGGAGCTGAGGGAGGCTCTGAAAGGGAAAACTAACCTGGAGGAGAGGGACATCAGTGACTTGACCTACATAAAACTAGTGGTGAAAGAAGCTCTGAGGCTGCATCCTCCAGCTCCTATGATAGTCCCCAGAGTGTGCAGGGAGACATGTGAAGTACATGGGTACGAGATACAGGAAGGTACGAGGGTGATCATCAATGCATGGGCGCTGGGGCGAGATCCACGCTACTGGGACGACGCCGAGGAGTTCAAGCCGGAGAGATTCGAAGGTAGCTCGGTTGATTTCAAAGGTAATAACTTCGAGTTCATACCATTTGGATCTGGGAGGAGGATATGCCCCGGGATTACGTTTGGCCTGGTCGGAATGGAGCTCGCCCTTGCTGGGCTGCTCTACTACTTTGATTGGACTCTGCCAAATGGCATGACTTGTGATGATTTGGACATGACCGAGACGTCAGGGATAGGCGCGCGCAAGAAGATTGATCTGATCGTGCATGGCACTCCATGGGGTCCTTTGCCTGTGAATTAAGTAGCTACTAGCTCCCCCAAGTTCCAATGGTTGTGGAAATCCTATTCATGGCTTGTTTAAATCCGCTGCGATTTACTTGTCGTCATGCTAGCGTGTTTGGTATCGGGGAAGAATAAAGTGGAAGAATAACTGATGTTCTATGTTTTTAATTTTCGTTTTTTTTCTCTTTGTGTTGTATGTTTTATGTTCTATTTTGTATGATCTATGTTCACTATTCTATGCTCTGCTTTCTTTGCTCTTTGTACTGTGTTCTAATGTATTTGGCATTGTTTGGATTGCCATCACATTCTCCTCTCTCGGAATATAAACAACCTGTCCCTGCTCTACCATCCCAATGGACCACCAGATCTCTTGAAGCAATTGTCTACATGACAGCGCATGGCATTGTTCCATTGATCATACTAACTGCAAACAGGGAGTCACTTTCCACCTTGAGCCTTCTCCCTCTTCTATTAATACCTTATACACTATCCTCTTAAGTGTTTCTACAAAGGTAACAAGCTAGTTCTGGCATTTCATGCCATCAGACTAAACTGATATTAAGGGGGATCGAGATGGAAGGTGCAATGGTCCTAGCTAGTATTAAGATTTGTACATTTATCCTCTGCGGTCACAAGATCTATTAACAAGATCTATTGCAAGATCTAATTAGTGATGATCACAGGAAGAGACCACACTGTTCCCTCTGCTACCGACCGACCCCCTTCCTCACCCCCACCCTGAGATGGCGCCCCCACCCCCTTCCTCACCCCCACCCTTGCCTCCTCTTCCTTCTTCCCCTCCCTCACCACCCTCTCCTCCGCCACCAATCCCTAGCCCCCACCCCCCCTCCATCCCCTCGCCACCTCCACGTGAGTTATGTCAACCTTCATCCTCCCCTACCCCTCTCCCTCATACCCCCTTTGGCCCCCCACCCCTGACCCCTCCACCACCACCCCTTTCTACCCCACCACCACTACTGACCTCACACATACAGATTCCCTCGGTCCCCACGCACAACCCCCTTGCAATACCCTACTCCTCTTTACCTGACCCCTTGCGCCCACAACAATCCACCATGAGCTCTTTATTATTTCAACAAATGTCGTTGGGATCATCACGGAGGGATTCCGCGGCGGCTTTCGGGGTGGGGCCTCCGATACAGGAGACTTTTGTCGCTCCTCAACCATCCCTAGAGAACGCCTTTACTGAGGTGCATCCGGACGGTGACACCCTGGTTTTTGACGAAGAGGACAAGGATCGTGGCCGACAATTATGGTCTCACTCTCTCTTCATAAAGCTTGATGGAGAGATGCGGCTCGATGTTTTAAGGAGGAGACTTGGCTGGCTTTGGGCTGGTTTTGCTCCTTCTCTGGTTGCTGACGTTGACGAAAGCACCTTCATAGTCAAGTTCCAATCGACAGAAGACTGCTTGCGAGTGGCGACCGGCGGCCCCTGGGTGGTCGGAGGTAGGGCGATCTCTGTTTTTGGCTGGCAAGATGATTTCAGGCCTGGGGAAGATACACTAGATTTCCAGCCGGTGTGGGTATGCTTCCCAGGTTTACCACTGAATCACTACAAAGAAGATAGTCTCCTTCGTATTGCTGGCTCCATCGGAATACCTATCAAAATTGACTTCTTCTCGGCTGAGGCATCAAGATGCAAATTCGCCCGTGTCTGCATTCAAATCCAAAGATCTATTCCAGTCCGGCAGGGAATATGGATCGAACGCACCAACGGAAGGAAGTTTTACCAGAGTTTCGTCTTTGAAGGCCTTCATGTTTGCTCGGGCTGTGGCTGCCTGGGCCATTCCTGCGCCTCTGCGGATCCGATGCCGAAGCTGACGCCGGAGTTACCATCTGCCATGGAACCCCTCACGGTAGCTACTCAGGTAGAGGTAGCCTGGACCGTAGTCAAGCCGAGAAAGAGGCGACCACGCCCAAACCGTCGGAGAAAGCAGGTAAGCTCCGGCGACCATTCCGGTGAACCGGCCCAACCTAGGAGAACAGTAGCTACCCGTTGGCGTGTCAGAGAACCTGCAGCAGTGGCAGAAGGATTGGACCCTTCACCAACTAGACAGCTGGCTAGGAGGTGTCCAATCCCAAATTCAAACTCCATGGGTCTGTTCCCCTTGCCGGTGGGTTAGGCCCCTCTACCCACTCCACCTAGCCCAATCCAAGCAAGTGAAGACCGAGCTTGTCCAAGCCCGGTAAATAGTGAACCGACCCAACCGTCTGTGGTAGTTTTACCTCCGTGTGGTATGCAAGCTGCCACGTCTATCTCCCCTGAAAAGCAAAAGCAGATCCATCTCGAGGGGCTAGAGGAACTTGTCCGATCCCTTCTCCCTTCTTCCTCCTCTCCTCCGATTTCTTCTCCCTCGTCTGGATCTGAGGATGATTCCGCGGAAGAGGAAGGCCCTTGGTCAGATGAAGAGGTTGACTCGGAGATCTCCTTCCATGACCGCTACTACGGACACTCTGATGATACCTTGCTGCTGGCAGAGCTTGGTTCTCTCCCTCCTCCCGCCATCGGTATCCCATGAAGACCATCTCCTGGAATTGTCGAGGGATTGGGCTTCGGAAGCTGCGCCGCATTTGCCGGAGTTTAATTGCTCGACATTCGCCAGATCTCCTTCTTCTACAGGAGGTCGGGATTGTTGCTGATGATCTTCAAAGGATGAATCGGTCTTTGGGTACCTCTTGGGAAACCTTTCTCGTCCCCTGTCAAGGCCGTAAAGGTGGCATTCTCGCTGCTTGGAAAACAGAGGGTCGTCTTGTGTCCTTTGTTCAATCCTCAACCCAAGCTATCCATGGAGTCTTCACCGGTAAAGATGGAGCACATTGGTGGATATCTTCAGTTTATGCAGCTAGGAGTCTCCAAGGAAAACGCCACCTGTGGAGAGACCTTACCAGAATTTGCCAAAGCCCCAGGCCGCATGCAATCTTTGGAGACTTCAATACTATCTGCTCCTCCTCCGAAAAGAGGGGTGGCCGCCCTTTCACTTTCAACCGCGCCATCAGGGATTTCTTGTGTTTTCAGTCTTCTTGTGCTCTCATGGATTTGGGTTTTGTAGGCCCGAGCTTCACCTGGTCCAACAAGAGACAGGGGGATGCACGAATTTTGGAGAGGCTAGATCGTGGTTTATGCAACGAAGCTTGGAAGAGGAGTTTCCCAGGTTCCCAAATTCGCCACCTCCCACGTTTTGCTTTCGATCACAACCCGCTGTTGTTTTCTTCACACCAAGAGCCGAGACCTCCAGGACCATCTCCTTTTCGCCTGGAGTCTTTCTGGCTCAGACAGCAGGATTTCGTTGATCTTGTCACCAGGGCTTGGGCTAGACCTCGGAGGGGTTCAAGACAATTCTCTTTCCAAGGTAGACTGGAAGAAGTAAAGAACTCAGTTAAGCTTTGGAACAGACGAGATGAAGCCGATCTCTTCAAATCGGGAGCCCAGACGGAAAGATTGTTAGAAGTGCTCTATGACAAAGAAGAATTGGGTATCCTGACTGAAGATGAAGAGATAGAATTGAGATGCATCGAAAACCGCCACACTGCTGTTCTCCTTCAACAAGAAGAATTCGTTGGCCGAAGGTTCAGACAAAAATGGATCTTGGAAGGCGACAGAAATACCAACTTTTTTCATGGCTTGGCCAAGCATCGACAACATAGATCAAAGGTGTTAGAACTAGTGACTGAAGATGGAAGAGTAGTTTCCTCCCAAGATGAAGTTGCTGCTGTCCTCACTCAACATTTTAGCCGCCTTTGGACTGCTGTGGAGCCGTCGTCCAGGAATGCTCCAAACCTCCCCCCACTTCCAAAGCTGAAACCTGAGGATCAAGATCTGCTACTGGTGGAAGTCTCTGAAGATGAAATCTACACAGTAATGAAGGAGATGGAGAACGACCGTTGTCCTGGACCTGATGGCTTGCCGATCGAATTCTTCCTCAAGTTCTGGTCAGTTATCAAAGATGATCTAGTTGGTTTAATCCAAGATTTCTTCTGCTCAGCCCAGGTCCCTCCACATTGGAACGAGACCTTTGTTTCTCTCATTCCGAAGGTTGATAACCCACGTCGAGTGCGAGATTTCCGCCCGATCAGCCTCTGTAATGTGAAATTCAAGATTATCTCCTCTATCTTGGCCCGTCGTCTTCGAAACATCATTGGTGATCTCATTGGGCCAGAGCAGTCTGCATTTGCACCCGGTAGGAGTATCTTTGATAATATTTCGGCAGCGCAAGAATTACTGCATTCTCTACACCGAGCTCCAAGAACAAGACCGTTGATGGCAGTGAAAGTCGATATCCAATCTGCTTATGACAGCGTTTGTTGGAGCTTTCTGAACCATGTCATGGCTGCCATGGAGTTCCCACAGAGGTGGCGTGCATGGATTTCCGGGTGCCTCTCTTCCATTTCTTTTGCTCTTATCGTCAATGGTAGAATTTCAGGCCACTTTCCGGCCTCTCGGGGTCTCCGACAAGGAGACCCCTTATCCTCTTACCTCTTCATTTTGGTACAGGAAACTCTATCCCACATGCTAAAATTAAGTCTCAAAGGTGTCAAATTTTATTGCGAACAAGCAACCTTCTCCCACTTGCTCTACGCTGACGACTGCCTCCTCATCACCAAAGCTTCTGAAGAAGAGGCCACGAAGATCATATCTATTCTTCATGATTTCAGATTGATGTCGGGGCTTGAGGTTAATCAAGCTAAGTCCAAAGTCAGGTTCTCTCCTTGTGCTGATGAAGGCCGACGCTTAGAAATCAGCCGAATCTTAAATATTGCTGAGGACCATGGCTTCTTTAAATATCTTGGTGTCCCGGTGGATGGAGGGAGGCTCACAGCTGAAGCTTTCAATGATCTCATCAAGGCCTTTACTTCTAAGCTGTCTCAATGGAGTGCTCTAAAGCTTGCCGGCGCGGGAAGAGTCACTCTTATCAAATCCGTTCTGCAAGCCCTCCCTACCCACATTTTTCTTGCCACATGTTCCAGCAGCTATCATCAAGAAGCTGGAATTCTTTGCGAGAAATTTCCTTTGGGATGGAAAGAAAGGATGTCGGGTAGCCTGGGATCAGGTTTGCAGCCCCAAGGAATCTGGTGGCCTTGGCCTTCGAGATTTTAGTATGTGGCAGAGGGCACTTAGATTGAGGAGGGCATCTGATCTCTACAAAGAACCGAACTCCATCTGGTATCTGCTCACCAAAGCTAAGTACAAATGGATCGGCAATATTCCTTCCGGCAAGATTCACTATCGAAGTTCAAGCCATTGGCGGAAAATCTGTCTTGCAGCTAGAGAGCTACAGGAAGGCATCCTCTGGCATCCTTCAACTCACTGTAAGATCAATACCTTGCATGATAGATGGATTTCTGATTTACCTCTCATCTCCACTCCGTCCCTTTTCTCCTCTTCTGTACCTTCTGATCTTATGGTGGGGGATCTCATGCTGGAGTCTGGTTTTTGGGATATACCGAAATTACAATCTCTTTTTCACCCGGATCTTTGCCTGAGGATCACCTGCCTCCAACCTCAAGGGGAAGCTAGGGACCGGGCCTCTTGGATGTTCAGCAACGACGGATTAATCACAACAAAGTCTATCTACCGCTGGTTGTCAAGCAAAGAGAGCCCAGATTGGTTGGGAGAGAACCTTAGTGCAGGCTGGCAGAATGTTTGGAAATTACCGGCTGGACCCAGAGTCATTTTTTTCTTTTGGAAGCTCTTCCATGGCAAGCTTAGCTCTGCTGAAACGTTGTGGCGATGGGGATGCATTTCTGATCCAACATGCTTGAGATGCCAAATAGCTAGAGAAGACCCTGCTCATATTTTTTTTGATTGTGTCTTTGCGAGGGAAATCTGGGATCGGATTGCAAGATATTGGCAGCGACCCTCATCTTTTCGCGATTGCTGGACTCTTCTCTCCAGCCCTTCTAGAGCTAACCTCGAGGAAAGGAAGACAGAAGTTGCTTACACTATGTGGTGGATTTGGAATGAAAGAAACGCCCTGGTTTTCAGAAATTTGAAGCTAACTCCTGTAAAGCTCACTGGTATTATCTCAAGACAGGTAAAGGAATTCAGAACCTCTCTACCTCGCACCCCCCCTCTTCATGTCTCCCTTCAGCATCCCTCTTCAGTCTTGAGGACGGACGCAGCAGTCCGTTCCGGAGTTGCGGGGCTGGCGGCAATTTTCTTCTCCAACTCTGTCGCCACTTGGAATTGGAGCTCACGCGTGCATGTCCAATCCGTCGTGGAGGGCGAACTCTTAGCTATTCTAGGAGGTCTAGCTGAAGCCAAGCAGAAAGGTCTGCGAAAATTGGTGGTGGAATCAGATTCGAAGATGGCTGTTGGTTTTGCTAAGGGCGGACTGGATTGGCCAAGAGATCTACAGCAGGTTTTGTGTACTTTATGGCGTTTATCCTCCTCTTTTGATAATGTACTCTTTGTGCGTATCCCCCGTGAATTTAATACGGATGCGGATAGACTTGCTTTTTCAGCCCGGGCTAGCCTTTCTACGGCGCCTAGGTCGGTCATGTAATCTCTCATTCACCCCTAGCCTTCCGGCTTAACTAATCAAAAAAAAAAGAAAAGAAAAAGAAAAAAAAAGATGATCACAGGAAGAGGTGAGCTTAGAGTAGCTAGTTTATACACTTGTATTCTAAGTATGTTAAATACTATTACAGATTCCATTGTTCTGACCACCAAACAAGGACTTGGATACAAGAAAGGGTTATTTACTTTTGAGACCTTGAAAACTTCTTAAATTACAAATGCACCCTTACAATTTTTATATTCACATATGTACCCCAGAAAACTTTAAACAAATATTATCCATGCCCTCCCGTGAATATTGACGGAATATTGAGGGTATATTTCTAACGCCGTTAACATTACTATGTAAAATGACTATTTTGCCCTCATCTTCATCAACGTCGACCGACCGCGCAACTTTCAGGTTGCCGGAGATCTAACTGACCCCGATCTCCCCTCCGTTGGTGCCATTCACTGGATGTCTCGACTCCTTGGCATGGCCCTCGATGACTCGGGCTGGCTGGGCGGCGCCGGAGCCATTTGCTCCGCCTCGTCCCTCCGCAGGTAGGGTTCTCCGGCCGGCAGCTCTTCAAACTAATCACACTTAGCACGATCTTCTGCTTCTCAGTCGTATGCGACAACACCTCCCTCCGCTACCTCCCCGTTTCCCCTCAACCAAGCGATCAACACCACCACCACCCCCTTTAACAATACGTCCTATGTTTTAATAACAGAGCAAACACTCTGTTTTCTAACAGTATGGCATATAGGAGTGGGTTCTTGGAATCTAGGTAGGAGAGGAACAAAAAATGAGGGGGGTGCGGCGGCGAAGGTCACGGCTAAGCGCCCTGGTGGGCGTGGCTGGTTGGGTGGCGTCGGAGCCGGGGAAGAAGGTCGCAGTGAGGAGAAGAAGAAGAAAAAGAAGAGAGGAAGAAGGCGTAGCTTGGTAGTGTCCTTGCCGCGTGGAAGCGAGGCTCGAAGCCAGCAGCGGTGCCGCGGGCATGGGGCCTAGGCCGGTGGGCGCCTGGGCCAGTAGAGGATAGGGAAGGAAGGAACCGGAGAGGGAGGAGGAAGAGAGGAGAAAGAGGAGGGGCATTTAAGTAAAATTGCCTACCATGGTTAGGATTTAACCATAGTTAGGTTAGTTCACCTTACGGGAGTTGACGGAAGGGCATGGTTAATATTTTCTCAAAGTTTTCAGGGGTACATATGTGAATGTAAAAATTATAAGGGTGCATTTGTAATTTAAGAAGTTTTGGAGATACAAAAGTAAATATCCCTACAAGAAATGACACCTGTTTCTTGTCGTTGCTACAGCGACAAGAGCTCATCACTGAATGCAGAAGAAAAAGGAAATGACTCCCACGCATGAAAGCAGTGGATTCATAACATACATAAGAACAAAAGGGTGGAAGAGACCCATACTGCTAGATATTATTCGATCAGAAAGAAGTGGTGGTGGATGGCCGGATCATGTGGAGGGGATAAGGCATGTGGTCCTTACTTAAGTTTGATATGGGCGTAAGGGGATTGAAAAATTACAGGGGTAAATATTCACCCTCTTTATTTAAGTTTGTTTAGAATTACAACAATTACTTTAAGGTAAAATTTATCCTTATTTGAGGGTAAAATGGATGTAAAATTTAACCCCAATAGGAGGTGGGTAATGGACAGTAAAAGAATTATTCATGTTTATATTTTTACCTCTTTACTCATTCCTAATTAATCCAAGTCATTGATTAAATCCAGAAATCCAGATTAGATCTCATCCGTTCAAATCCCCCCCCCCCCCCCCCCCCCACACACACACACACTCACAATCTTTCCCCGAGCCTGATCGCGACCTCAAACTCACTGTCATCTCCCTCTCACCGACCAGCACCAAGTCGAGCAACCACCTCCGCCTCTCCAAGCTCTTTCTGGCCGGATTCCGCCGCACCCTCCCTTCCTCTCTAGTTCACCACCCCGCATGCGACGCCAGCCAAGGTCACGACCATCTCCTTCAAGGCCGTCCACGAGGTCTGAGGACCTTTCCCCCATCTTCCCTGACGTTGTTGATGACAACCCAAGTCACCGATCATCTTCTTCAAACTCCTCTGTGTCGTCCCCTTCTAGATCCACCAGCGGTCCTCATCGGACCCTAGGAATTGAATCCTAAGATCCTCCTGAAGCTTCCTGATGCATGACCAATTCCAGATCCAAACCTGGCTAAGCCCAAACTAGAGAGACTCCCTAGACATTCAGGTCGTGTTCGAACTCCCTCAGTCCGACTCAAATCTCTATACGACCGTGATCATCGGATGGACATAACTTTCGGCCACGGTGTTCGATCGGGGCGTGTGACCAGTCGTTTCGACCGGCTCGACGAGCTCCACAAGTCTCATCGGAGATCTTTGATCTCTCCATGACCGGGGCCTCCAAATATACAGATTCCTTTTCTTTATGGCCTAAAAATTCGTTTTAGTGTAAATCTTTCCTTTTTTAGCAGGTTATTGATCTTTACTATTTTTAGCTGGTTATCGATCTTTACAATTTTTAGCAGGTTTTTCTATTTCTAGCCGTTTTCTTCTTTCTTAATTTCGGGATTAGTTCATTAGTAACTGGGTTTGAGTTTAATTTCTAATTTGAGTCTATCTGTAAGTTGATCTCTCCTTATTCTATAAAAAGAGACGTAGGGCATGTAATAAGGGGATTTTTGATGAATAAGAAAATTTAGGGTTCTTTTCTCCTCTTGAGAATTCTGGTTTTCTCTCCCATTGAGAGGACGGTCGTCTCTCCCGTTGAGAGGTTTCTTTCACGCTTATCCTGCGTCACTTCCTCAGCCACCGTCGGCTTCCAGCGACCTTTCCTCGTCATCGATGATTCTCAATCGTCCAATTCACCAGTAGCGCAACCAGCCATCCAATTCATGTGTTGGGATTATGACAAGGTTTACTAGTTTTGTATCCAAACATGAGTAACATACATATATTACCCTCTTAATTATCATTCTAGTAAAAATCACCCTTAAAATTTTTCACAAATAAAAAGTTATACCCACACCAATCGCACCCTTAGTGATCATCACAGCTGGACTGCCCTGGCCATGGATCATTGAAGCTTAGCCTCACTCATGTCGATGATAAAGGGCCAACAGAACGATATTGGAGGGGAATCAGTGTACGGAGATCAATTACACCAGAGAAATAGACAACCAGGAAAGATCGGATGGTCTGATTCTGTTGCACATGCATCCATCTAAACTTGCTCATATTAATTAGCCACAACATACCAACAATTGGGATAAGAAATTAAATTCACCTTCACAAATGCTTGAGCAAACCCTACTGCATTTACTTATAATTGGAGTTTTCCTACTATTAGATAACACCTTCACAAATGCCCATAGATCACAAAGACAAGAATAGATAGGAAAATTATTGGAAAGGCTGAAAATTAACTTACGACCATTTGGAGTTTCCAAATTTCAACGCATGGCTAGCGCCTTATGACCTTGGTAAAACATTATACAGGTACTATTTTGAAAGCAGCAATGACAATGCCAAATTAACCTATTCTTGTTGTCCCTATGCTGCAGTTCAGTTCTCAGTATACAGAAGAAGAAAAAGTAAAAATTGAACTCAAGCTAGCTAGAACTCGAAAACAAAACAGAAATCTTACTACAACTCTTATTTAGGAAGAAAGCCTAACTAGAAAGCAAATAATATTCCAACTAGAAAAGTAGCTAAACCTATAGCTAACTAAGAGAAAGCATGGCAGGAAATCACCAAAGTTAGGAGAGATGTAGGATGCCCGACTTGAACTCCGATCGAGCTTGGACCACATAGGCTGGCATGGCCCATCAAGGGGGCAGGTCTAATGCAGGACAAAATCCGGGCGACCCCGACCGTCGACCGTCGGACGGGCGTAACTTTTGATCCGGGTGTCCGATCGGGGCGTATGACCAGTCGAAACGACCGGGTCGACGAGCCCGTCATTTATCAACGGAGATCTTCGATCTCTCCATGACTGCTCGTCGAATCGTCAAATTCCGTCTCCTTTTGGTCTAAAAATCAGTTTTAGTGAAAACTTTCCTTTTTTGGCAGTTTTATCGGTTTCTATTTTTGGCGAATTCCTAGTTTGAGTAGGATTTCTACTTTCTTTTAAATTCCGGATTAAATTCCAGCTTTTAGGACTTGGATTAGGATTGTTTGGTTGAGTCCATGTTTTAGTTGAGTTGGTCTTTCCTTAAACCTATAAAAGGAGGCTAGGGTTTGTAAAGAGGCAGTTTTTGGATGAATAAGAAAATAGGGTTTTTTTGGTTTCTTCCTCTATAGAAATCTGGTTATCTTTCCCATAGAGAGTTTGGTTGTCTCTCCCATAGAGAGGTCCATCTTCCACTTTTACCTTGCGCCAGAGTGGTATCAGAGCTATACGAGTCCTGGGAAGAGGAGCCATGCCGCCTCGAACCAGAGCTAACCATGCTCGACGGCCGCCTAGTGTATCTCCACCGCCGCCACCGCCCAGAAGACGTGGCCGGCCTCCTGTCAACGAGGGGCCTCCCCCGCGGGAACAAGGGGTCTTGCAGGCGACCATCGTTGATCTTCAACGACAGGTGGCTGCCCTCCAACTCCAGTTACAACATCAGAATCGAGATGGGACACCATCGCTGGAAGAGGAAGAGGAGTTGTCTTCGGATGAGTCCTCCTTTCAAAACATGTACGCCGACCCACCCCCCTTTCGACGCCATGACCAGCGGGATCATGCCATGGACTACGGATTCAAGGTAGACATACCTGAGTTCGCGGGAGGGTTGCAGCCCGAGATCTTCATGGACTGGCTTCATCAAGTGGAGCGGATTTTTGAGTTTCGGGAGGTTCCCGACGACATCAAGGTGAAGTTGGTGTCTATCAAGTTGAAGGGGCAAGCTTCAGCATGGTGGGAACAACTAAAGAGGGTTCGTGAGAAGCAACAGAAGGGCAAGATCCGAAACTGGGAGAAGATGAAGAAGAAGTTGAAGGAGCACTTCCTTCCTTTCGGCTACACCCAATCCCTCTTCCAGAAACTACATACGTTTCGCCAAGGTACGCGATCTGTTGAAGAATATACTGAAGAGTTCTATCAGTTGCTTGCTAGAAACGATCTGTCGGAGACGGAGGAGCAGACGGTCGCTAGATACCTCGGAGGGCTGTGATTATCTCTCCAGGACGCGCTGAGCCTTCACGCGTTGTGGACGGTATCCGAGGCCTATCAACGGGCGTTGACGGCGGAGAAACAACAAGCGCGTGCGCCTGCCATGGGACGGACGCCCCAGCCACTCCCCGTACCGCTGGACCCGACTCCGCCAGCGAAGCTGCCGGGTCCACGGACCGTTCCCACAAATCTGGCATCGGGATCCACCTTCATGTGTTTCCGTTGTGGAGAAGTGGGCCATCGGGCCTCGGACTGTAGCCTACCTGCCAGCCGACCAGGAAAGGCTATGCTCATTGAGGAAGAAGCAGAGGAACAAGCGGATCAGGCAGAGCCCGTCTTCGATGACTATGGCGCTGAAGGAGAGGTTCTACACGACGACGGCCCTGCGAACCTGGTCCTGCGGAGGAGCTTCTTGTCGCCCAAGGAGGAGGTTGACGACAACTGGATGCGGACCAAACTATTCCAAACAACGTGCACCATCGGCGGGCGAGTCTGCAAGCTGATCGTGGACAGTGGAAGTTGTGAGAACGTCATCGCGGATGAAGCGGTGACCAAGCTGCAACTGCCCACGGAGGTCCATCCCATTCCGTACAGATTATCGTAGCTCAAGCGGGGCAGCGAGGTAAAAGTTGATAAACGCTGCCTGGTTTCCTTTTCCATTGGTTCCACCGATCAGGATAGCGTATGGTGTGATGAGGTGACCATGGACGCTTGCCACCTCTTGCTGGGCCGGCCCTGGCAATATGATCGTTCTGTCGTCCACGACGGTCGGAAGAACACCTATACATTGCAGGTCAATGAGAAGCGGGTGACTCTAGCAACGAGATGGGAGGAGCTGCGACCCAAGGCCGAGGAGGGCCGAGCAATGACTATGCTGTCATGGTCACACTCTCTGGAGGAGGCCTACCGAGTCTGGCGCCCAAACCAAGTGCAGAGTTCTGATATTTTTAATGTGGGACGTCTGGGTACACACAGAGGGGTTCAGTGCAATCCAGACTCGAGGACGAGTCCTTTCGAACTAGGGGAGGATGATGCAGGACAAAACTCGGGCGACCCCGACCGTCGGACGGGCGTAACTTTTGATCCGGGTGTCCGATCGGGGCGTATGACCAGTCGAAACGACCGGGTCGACGAGCCTGTCATTTATCATCGGAGATCTTCGATCTCTCCATGACTGCTCGTCGAATCGTCAAATTCCGTCTCCTTTTGGTCTAAAAATCAGTTTTAGTGAAAACTTTCCTTTTTTGGCAGTTTTATCGGTTTCTATTTTTGGCGAATTCCTAGTTTGAGTAGGATTTCTACTTTCTTTTAAATTCCGGATTTAATTCCAGCTTTTAGGACTTGGATTAGGATTGTTTGGTTGAGTCCATGTTTTAGTTGAGTTGGTCTTTCCTTAAACCTATAAAAGGAGGCCTAGGGTTTGTAAAGAGGCAGTTTTTGGATGAATAAGAAAATAGGATTTTTTTGTTTCTTCCTCTATAGAAATCTGGTTATCTCTCACATAGAGAGTTTGGTTGTCTCTCCCATGGAGAGGTCCATCTTCCACGTTTACCCTGCGCCAAGGTCCCTCCATGGGTCGGCCGTCCTATGTAGCGAAGCCGGCTTGACCAGTTGAAATAGTTATGGTGAGTGGTTTAATTCAAAGAACTCTGTACGCCACAGTGTTATGGTGAGTGGTTTAGTTGGTTTATGAGTCATAGGAGTCAGTCATGTTCAAATAAGCCAAAAATTGGAGATCATGCGCAAAAACGATTCAGAAAAATGGTAAGGCTTGAAACTATTGAAGCGTCTCAGAAGAGTGTTGAGATGGTTGCTGTTAGAGCATAAATCATGTTTGATCGGCGAAGGGAAAAATGTCAAAATAGTCTAACATCTAGAATCAGGGGATTGCAGTTAAGTTCTACTCCTTCGAAACGAACAGAGGTGTTGAAGCTCTTGAGATTGGATGAGGAAATGGAAACGAAGTGGAAAATAGAAATGGGAAGTGGAAAATGATGAACTATGGTAAATCTACTCCTATGAGTAATAGATCTACTCCTAAAAATGAAGAATTATGGTAGCACTACTTCTAGGAAATTATGGTAATACTACTCCTATGTAAGAAATTATTGTAGCACTACTCTTAGAAATGAAGGACTAGTTGTAGGAATTTAAAGGAAAGAAAAGCTTCATTGCTGAATTTAAAAGGCTACATTGTAAATAAATCTAAGCCTATTGATACATGATAAAAGATAAATAAAGTGGCATTTTTGCTCTTGATTTTGGGAGAGAGATTTTCTTCATCCTCTTGGCCTTTTATAGAGCTTATGGTAACCACTTTGAAACCACCTGAACTGCTCACTGCAACTGTCAGAAACTGAATCTGAAACCGTCATAAATGCATAACTGGGTGATATCTTCAGCTATTTACGAAACTGCCATCAGGTAGAGCTTCTTATCTTCCACTGTAATTTGGTCAATGATAACCTCGGAATTTGATAAAACTCTGAAGATGAAAGTTGTAGGTCTTCGAATTCTCCTTCCATCGGTCCAAAAATCAAGTCATTTGGACATCGTATGAGAAAGTTATGATAAAATTAGTCGCAACACATCGATGTCTTATTAAAATAATCAGCCAAAATATGGCCGATGGGTTTTGGTCGATGGGCAAATGAACGATGACATCGGTCATCTTTTGAACAATGACATTTAGATTATCGGCCATTATTTACTATTTTGCCACTGGCACTTCGACTGCCGGTTTGACATAGTAAACGAAGAAATATGAAGATCTCTTCAACAACAAAGTTGTAGGTCTTTTCGTCCTCTTTCCAATGATTCAAGAAAAGGCCACTTTAGATACTTGATGTAAAAGTTATAATCAAAATACTTCAGCTACGTCAATATTGAAGTATCTATTGGCCGATTGACAATATTTACGAAATTGTCATTGATCTTTTGCCCCCCAGTCTTTATAAAAATAGAAAATTTTTGTAAAGACCTTATTCTGTTGGCCAATTGGGCGATTTTGTCGGCCATATGAACGATTTTGTCGGTCAATTGAGTCTTCCATAAAATATATTTTATTAGTCATTCGCCCAATATACTTATTTTATGGGAAATGGCGGTCGGCCAGGAGGAGGATAATCGGCCATAAAACAATGATCGGCTATGCATTGTTTGTCGTGGAATTTTTCATGTCTTTTCACATGCACTTTTCTATATGTCATGCTCAACATGTCAAGCCAATAAATGTATGTAAGGTGATCAAGCTCAGTTTGGACGTTCACCTCGTCCTTTTATGATAGATCATCAAAGCTTCAGCTTTTTGATCGATCATTTGCATCACTATGACCATTTGCTTCACTACCCCTTTTATACTCGATCAATCATCTATGTTGACCATTATTGGTCCATCACTTTTATAAGTCCATGGCCGATCAACATTTTTTAAGTATTGGTCGATGACCAATTTTTGATCGCCCAGCCATCTCCCAATCGCCCCTTATTTAGTGTTAACTGGCCACGTGCATGGGAGGAGTACAGCAGCGCCGGGCCATCGTCGAGCAGGTCATCTCGTCGGTACGGACCGTCTTTTTCTTCGTTGGGGTGAGGAGGACCATGGCGGATTTCTCGGCGGCGCTTGAGACGTTCGTCAAGCTCGGCATCCGGCAAATTTGGCCATAACTATCGACAGTACCATCATCACATTCACTATATGGGCATTCATCGGCAGCACCAACAAAGATGTAGATGCAGATGATGGTGGTGATGACGATGTTCCTTGGAGAACTGGGATTCGCCGATGCCGTCGTAGACCCCTCCGCCGGAGTTGGTGATGGGGAGGTAGAGGTTGGCACGGCGAAGGATGCTTTGCTCCCGTTTTCCGCAATGCTCTGTTTCTCATTTTTCCGTGATGGGTGATGAGCGATGATTAAGGGACGATGAGCAATGCTGGGCGATGAGCAATGTTGGTCGATGAGGGATGATCAATTAGCCATCGGCGATGATGGTCATCGACAAGCAACAGGTGATGAGCGATGGTCGTCGATGGTCGTCGACGGGTGATGAAGGATGGTCGATGAGCCACGGACGATGGGTGATGATGGACGTCGACAAGCGACGAACGACGAACAACGAAGGACGGCCGTCGAGCAAGGATGGGTGATGCTCGTTTTCCCATGATGGACGATGAGCAAGGATGGTCGATGCTATGTTTTCCCGTGATAGGCGATGAGGGATGGCCGTTGGGCAAGGATGGTCGATGAGCAATGGGCGATGAGCGGTAGAGTTGAAGGATGCTCTGTTTTTTTTTGTTCCAACGGTGATAAATTTCCATCATCCCAACCAATGGGTTCCTTTGAGGCCAAGGATGATGACGACAAGGACCAGTTTGCTAATTCATCTAATTTGCAGCCGCTTAAGTAAACTAGCAGGGCCTCTGACATCTGCACGAATGTTGTGAAAACAACACGGTCAAGAAGCGTAAGAGGAATTCAAAAGATGGAGTCATGATGGAGGCCTTTACAACCTACTGAGAATGAGCAGAATTTAAGCTGCCCAGAATTACCGCCGAGGCCTTTACAACCTTCCGAGAACCTACATTGTTCTGTTATATATTCTAACATCTCCGCCATCGCAATCGTTGAGAACACAAAATTGTCATTCCGAGCCATTGGTAGGTACTATCTCAAAAGACAAAGCGTATCAGACAGACAAAGAACCATCATCTGAATCAACTGAAACTTCGGAGGAAACATCTTGTCAGTGGTCAAGCTATAATAGGATCCTTGGTAGACGAATATCCAACTGTAAGACTCAAGAATCCATTGGCAAAGGATTAATGAAAAGACTAGAGAATAAGATTAGGTCAAGCTTCCGACGTGCGCCCAGTCCTGGTGTCTCAGCCGTATCAAGTTCATCAGGAGTCATTCCTGTTAAAGTGTGAAATTTGTAATTTTCTAAAGAAAAGTCTAGATAGTCTTTGAATGTAGGAATGGTCTAGAAAAATTGTAGTTCCAAGATGATAGGATTGGGAATTGTATAAGAAGTTAAGGATGATATTAATAGGGCTCTAGAGGCTTCTATCAAGTCATATAAACAGAGCATTCCAAATCCAGTTGTAATGAAGAAAAATTAATCAAAAAATCACATTCCCACTTCTCAAAGTCCATTTGTCTCCAACAAATTTGGTATCAAGAGCTTGGTTCCGACCTCTTCCAAAAAGTCCTCAAAATCTTCTCTAATGGCAACTAATTCAACCCAAACAATGTTCTCTTATTCTCCAAATCAAGTTCCCATTTTCGAAGGAATACACTATGATTATTGGAGTAGTCAAATACAGATCATCTCCATCTCTCAAGATCTTTGGGAAGTTGTTGAAGGCAATTATTCAAAGCCACCATCATCATCAAGCTCAGAAGAGACTTCACAAGAAAGGGAAAGGATCGAGGCGCAACAAAAGGAGTACAAAAAAATGCTCAAGAAAGATGCAAGCGCACTCCGCTTAATTCAGCAAGGGGTAAGCAAATCCATCTTTCCTCACATCTTTGGTGCAAATAAGGCTAAACTTGCTTGGGATATTCTGAAAAATGAATTTCAAGGCAACGAAAGGGTGGTTTTTTTAAAGCTACAAACACTTTGGAAGGATTTTGAGAATATGGAAATGAAAGAAGGAGAAAGTGTCCAAGATTTTTCTTCCAAAGTTGCTGAAATTGTCTGTGAGGACCCGCTCCTCCAACCCGGTCCGACCGCGTTAGGTCGAGGGTCTGGCCCGTTTGGCCTTGTTCCGCGATCGGGTTGATCACGAAGACCCCAAGGGCAATTTGGTAAATTACGCCTTGGCGGTTGATTTCACACCTGCGATGTACACACACGGCCTCTGATTGTTATTTGTGTTTGATTAGATTCTCATAGGTGTTCTCGATCAGAAGATCGAGGCTCGATCGGGAAGGATTGAGATGGGCAGTCGGATCGCGGCCACCCTAGCTGGCGGCTACTGTAGCAGTCGGTACTGTAGCTACAGTAGGCGGCTACTGTAGCTACAGTACCCGTGTATAATACCCACTCTTCTTCTTCTTCTTCTTTTCTCTCTCTTTTCCTTCTTCCGGCTGAGATTTCTCTCCCTCCGTTCTCTCTCCTCCGGCCACCAAAATGAGTGTTTGAAGGCTCGTTAGATTCTCAGAAACGTGAGGAAGATCCCTGGCTTGGTTCCATTCTGGATTGGTGCTCAGATTCGCGGGATTCAGCCAAGGAAAGGGTGTAATCGGTAGGTTTCTTATTTAAGGTTTGATTAGGGGCTGTTAGTCTTTGTGTTTGATTGTTCTTGAGTTAAAATATGCTAGATGGTGTGTTATGGCTGATTAACACCTGATTGAAGTTTGTTAGGAATTGGATTTGATTTGATATGGATTTAAGCATGTTTTTCATCTCTTGATTTCCGGATTTTCTGTTCTAGCAGAACAGTGGTGTTCTAGCTTGTTTTCTGGCTTCTACGTGCATGATCTGAGTTAGATTTTTAAATGAAGGTTGTAGATCTATGTGTTAGCTTTCAGTGCCAACTGGTTTCATGATTTTTGGAGCAACGTATAATATTTGGTGAATTAAGTAAGCTGACTGTGTTTAAACAGGGCAGCTGGGTTAAAGTGAGGATTTAAGTGGTTTTTATATATTTAATTGAGCTGATTTTTGGAGGGGTTGATCTTAGTGATATTTAGACGTGATCTGGAAAGTTTGGTTTAAATCCAATTTATTTTTGAAGGGATTTAATTGGGTTTATCTAATCTGAGATTTAACCGAAATTATATGTTTTGATCAATTTTCGTTTATCCGATGGATCCAGTTTTCGGATATGTGATTCGGGGTATGTCGTTGAGTAGGCATCTCAAGTTTCACATCAATCGGACGGTTGGATTGAAAGATATGATTTTCTGAAGTTATCAAGATCATTTGCGTTAATATTGATAAATCTAGTTTTTCGATATTATCTTAGATATATTATTATTATATCTGTTTAAGCCCGTGCGTGGCTTGTGGTTGAACCAGGGGAGCCGCGCCTCCCGTGGAATGTGTAGATAAATGGGCCTTACGTTTGCCCTAAGCTTTGAATATAATATTATTATATTGCTATCATAGCTGTTGATAGTTTAGCTGGGGTTGCTTCCCGTTGTAGGCCTGAGTGCCCTTTTATCTGCTTTATTCTAGACTGATGCTATGCATACCCTTAGGCGGGCTGTGTGCTGCGCCTGGCCCTTGTATGATGTTTGCCATACTGTTGCATGCCTATCTCCTGTCTGTGTATGTCATAGCATGCATTGTTGAATTGTGCATTAGTTGCATTGGTTAGGGCGTGGGTGATCCTTGGGTCGCCGTCCCGAGGCTGGAAGCTCGGACTTAGCCCTAGGACCGGGGTTGGGTTGTTTGGACCCGGTTGAATTGTGGTGTCCAGTCGAATCTTATGATAGGCTTAGATGACTGGTACACTTATTGTTTGATGATTGTAGAGATCGTGTCGGCCTTGAGTCGGATGTTGAGGTGTAGCCGGTGTCCCACTGTGCTGACCTTGCAGTGTCGGGTTCCTGTAGACGCTGTCGCCAGTGTTGTTCCTGCTACTGAGTGCTGCTCCTGGGCACCAGGGACACGCGGTGGGGTTATGGGACCCCTGTATACACCCATATCCTACTTGAGGACGACACTGTTGTGTTTCCCGCTTCCTTCTGTGTGTCGTAGTAGAGAAACCTGCTGGGCTTATTGCTCACTCCTACCCGGGCTGCGTTTTGCAGGTGCAGACGTCAGCTCTTCTTCTGTAGATCCCAACTGGACAGGCACATGGTGGCGCGTCGTCTTTGGAGGTGTTCGAGGACTTGGGGTTCATTCAATCTTGATGAATTATTTAAATGTAATTTTTCCTTTTGTAAGGATTTTGAGGATTTAATATTGTATCTGAATCTTGAATTATAATTGAATCTCTATATTGACCCCAGATCAATTGTTAGATTAGTTGTTTTTTTTTATTATAAATGCGCCAATGATGATTGAGTAGAGTAGGAACCCTCACGCCTCGGCCTGGATGGGTTTTCTGGGTCGGGGCGTGACATTGTCAATCAAATTCAAAGCCTTGGGGACAACATTCAAGATAAGAAGATTGTGCAAAAGGTACTCCGAAGCCTTCCTCCTAAATTTGATCATATCGTTGTTGTTATTGAAGAGTCAAAAGATCTTTCTTCTTATCCTATGCATGAGTTGATGAGCTCACTTATTGCCCATGAGCAAAGGATCAACCGATCATCTTCTCAATCGATAGATCAAGCTTTTCAATCAAAGCTTCTTCTCTCCGAGCAAAGAAGTAAGTCGGAGCAAGGAAAAAGAGGGGGCTCCTTCCACAAAAAGGGAAAATGGCAGCAGTCTCACAAGAGTGGTGATATCAAAGGCAAAGGAAATTCAGCTTGTCGAATTTGCCGTAAATCAAATCATGAGACAAAAGATTGTTATTTCAAATGCAAGAAGTGCAAAAATGCTAACCACTCCCAAAGAGATCGTTGGTATCAAGAAAAAAAAGATAACGTGGAAGTCAACTTCACAAAAAAATGAAGATCAATTGTTTTCTTGCATGAATGCTCAATCTGAATCTAACCAAGTTTGGTACTTGGACAGTGGTTGTTGCAGTCATATGACTGGAAATCTAGACAACTTTGTGGAGCTAGATCAAAGTTTTACATCTCAAATCAAACTTGGTGATGGAAATATACAGAATTCCAAAGGCAAGGGAGTAATCTCAGCCTGCACTAATGGAGGTCAGCAAAAATTTATTAGTGATGTTCTTTACGTCTCTAGTATAGCCCAAAATCTCCTTAGTGTGGGACAACTCTTAAAAAAGGGGTACTCTGTTATTTTCAGAGATGGGAAGGCTAAAATTTTTGAAAACAAAAGTAATTTTCTTGTAGCAACAGTTGAAATGAATAATAATGTCTTTCCTCTTATAATGCCACATGCCAAGAATGTTGCTTTCAAAGGTGAAAATTTTGATGAAACTGCTTTATGGCATCTGAGATATAGTCATTTGAATTTTAAGGGGCTGCATTTCTTAAAGCAAATGAATATGGTCATTGGTCTTCCATCAATCAAAATGACACATCAAGTTTGTGAAGGGTGTATTCTCGGAAAGATGCACAAACTTCCTTTTCCAAAAACCTCTTGGAGAGCTAAAGTCCCTTTGGAATTAGTTCATGCCGATATATGGGACCTTCAAGAACTCTATCTCTCAATAATAAGAAGTATTTCATACTCTTTGTTGATGATTGTACAAGGATGATGTGGATCTATTTTCTGCAGCAAAAATCCGAGGCATTCTCTATTTTCCTTTAGTTTAAAACTCTTGTGGAGAAGCAAAGTGGTTTCAAAATCAAAACTCTACGGACTGACCGTGGAGGTGAATTTGTCTATGCTCCTTTCATGAAATATTGCAAAGAAAATGGAATTCAAAGGCAACTCACAATTAGAAGAAGCCCTCAACAAAACGGAGTCGCCGAAAGAAAAAATCGCACCATCGTGGAAATGGCTAGAAGAATGCTAAGGAGCAAGAATTTACCCAAAAATTTTTGGGCTGAAGCTGTTGGTACAACAGTGTATATTCTTAATAGATCTCCAACGAAGGCTGTCAACAAGAAAACTCCTCTTGAAGCATGGAGCAACAGGAAACCAGTGGTGAAGCATTTTAAAGTCTTATAGATGTATTGTATATTCTCATATTTCAGCTCCCAATCAAGACAAATTTGATGCCAAAGGTGAGAAGCTTATTTTTATTGGCTACAGTGAAGAATCCAAAGGGTATCGTCTCTTTAATCCCAAAACAAATAGTGTTGTAGTATCAAGGGATGTTATTTTTGATGAAATGGCATCCTGGAAATGGGAGGAAGAGTCAACCCAAGCTCCAACAATTTATGAGTTTTGGGAATCATCGCCAAGTCTTGGTGAAGCTCAAAGTATACCACCAAATCCTGCTACTGCTCCAACTCCAAGACTAGAAAGTTCAGGTTCTCCACCAAGTCTTATTACATTGACTCCTTCAAATGCTCCAACTTCAAGCTCCTCAAGCCAAGACAGCTCTGCTTCTCTTCCTAGAAAAATGCGTTCGCTAAGTGACATCTATGAAACTTGTGATGTTGCTTTCTTCTCTTATGAACCACAAACTTTTGAAGAGGCTATTAAGGATAAAATATGGAAGAAAGCTATGGATGAAGAAGTTGCTGCCATAGAGAAAAACAAGACCTGGGACCTTGTTGACTTGCCCAAAGGAAAGGAGGTAATTGGCCTAAAATGGATATACAAAACCAAGTTCAAGGAAGACGGCACCATCCAAAAGCATAAGGCAAGGGTTGTTGCTAAAGGCTATTCTCAACAGCTGGGAATTGATTTCAATGAAACATTCACTCCGGTTGCTAGAATGGAGACTACACGTACAGTTCTTGCTTTGGCTGCGCAATTAGAGCTCGATGTTTTTCAAATGGACGTCAAATCAGCTTTTCTCAATGGAGATCTTGAGGAAGAAGTCTATGTGGAGCAACCGAAAGGCTATAAAGTAAAAGGAGAAGAAGATAAAGTCTATCGACTCAACAAGGCTCTTTATGGCTTAAAGCAAGCTCCAAGAGCTTGGAATAGCAAAATTGATGGTTATTTCCGCAAAAATGGATTTCAAAGAAGCCCAAGTGAACCATCACTTTATGTTAAAAAGGAAGCTGCTGAAGACTTTATTATTGTCTGCCTTTATGTTGATGATTTAATCTATGCAGGTACTAATACAAAGATGCTTCAAGAGTTCAAAGCAAATATGATGAAAGAATTTGAGATGACTGACTTGGGTCTCATGAACTATTTACTTGGAATTCAAGTGAAGCAAATGAAAGGTGCAGTTTTTATTTCTCAAGAGAAGTATGTTGAAGATTTGCTAAAAAAATTTCAAATGAGCAATTGTAAGCCGATTGCTACACTCATGTCCTTGAATGAAAAGCTGCAACAAGACGATGGAGAAGCCAAGGTGGATGCAAAAATGTTTAGAAGCCTTGTTGGCTCGCTAATTTATCTCACCAACACAAGGCCTGGCATCATGCACTCTGTAAGCATGATTTCAAGATTTATGAGCAATCCAAGTAAGCTTCACTATGTTGCAGCAAAGAGGATCCTAAGATACCTGCAAGGAACAAAGAAGAATGGAATTCTTTATGAAAAAGATGAGGATAACACTCTCATTGGCTATTCTGACAGCGATTGGGCCGGGTCTCTTGATGATCGGAAGAGTACATCAGCCTATTTGTTCTGTCTTGGTACAAAGGCAATATCTTGGAGCTCGAAGAAGCAAAAGATCGTAGCATTATCATCAGCAGAAGCTGAATACATTTCAGCTACTGATGCCGCTTGTGAAGCGATTTGGCTACGACGAATATTAGCAGACTTCCAGCAAGAACAAATCAAGCCTACAGTCATCTATTGTGACAACATGTCAGCAATCGCCATGACAAAGAATCCTGTATTTCATGCTCGCTCAAAGCACATAGAGCTTCAGCATCATTTCATAAGAGATTTGGTCAACAATGAAGAAATTTTATTGAAGTTTATAGGAACAAATGAACAAAAGATTTGGTATCAAATTCTATCGTTATCCCTCTACCTTCTCACATCTTCTCTATGCAGATGACCTTCTATTGGTCTCAAGAGGTTCACTTGCTGAAGCTTCTAAGGCCAAGGGCATCCTCTCTAAGTTCCACTTTCTATCCGGCCTAGCTCTGAACACATCCAAATCCAAAGCCAGCTTTTCACCATGCCTAGATGATGATCAACGCCGCTCTATTTACCGCTTACTCAACATTGTGGAAACTAGGAGTTGCTTCACTTATCTTGGCGCCCCTGTCGATGGATGCCGGCTCCGTGCACATGACTTCAATGAGTTCCTCGAAAGTGTCCAGTCGCGACTTCGTGATTGGAACTCCTTGAAGCTGTCAGAAGCCGGAAGAGTAACCCTCATCAAATCGGTCCTGCAGGCAAGCCCCACACATGTCTTCATGGCAACCCACATGCCCATTCAAGTCATCAATTCCTTGGATCTTCTCTCTAGAAACTTCCTATGGGGCGGCTGCAAGGCTTCTCCTACAAGCAGAGTGGGATGGAGGACGGTGTGCAAATCCACTGAGTCTGGCAGTTTGGGACTCCGTGACTTGCGAACATGGCAGCAAGCTCTCAGAATCAAGCGAGCGGCATCCTTTCTCTCTGAGAACCCTTCAATCTGGAAGAAAATCACCAAGGCAAAGTACAAGTGGCAGGGGTATCTACCGACTAGTACCACACCGAGCCTGTAAGGGCCTTAATGTATAATTCCGGGCTTTTATGTAAAATGGAGTGCTTTTGGCGGGATTTCACGTTTTGCGGGGGTTTTTATGCAAAACCACCCCCCGCCCCCCTCTTCTAGAAGAATCAAGTCTTCTCTTCTCCCTCGTTTCTTCTTTGGCTGCCAACCCGTCGCTCGAGAGAGGGAGTGAGATCGAGATTGAGGGAGATCGAGATTGAGGGAGATCGAGAGAGAGATCGAGAGGGAGAGATCGGAAGAGAGAACGAGAGTGAGATCGGAGTGAGAGATGGAGAGGAAGCAAGGAGATCGCCGGCGCTGGAGAAGAAGAAGAAGAGAAGAAAGGAGGAGGAGCCGGGAGGAGAAGTGGAGATCACCGGAAAAAGAGCTGATCCGGTGAGCTTTCCACCGGGTTTCGTCTTCCTTGGCTTAGGTAAGCTTTTAGCTTCTCTCCCCTTTAATTTCCTTTGTTTTCCGTCGGTCTTCCGTTGGGTTTTGGGGAGTTTCGTTGTCTTCCGGCGATGGGTCGCCGGAGAAGGTGCCATGGACGGCGACGGGGACCTCCCTCGGCGACTGCAGCGCCGAGGAAGGACCCCTGTGGTCCGGGGCATCTTTCTCCGAGCCCTGTTCGGTTTTCCCCATGGCAGGGGATCTTTGATCCTCCTCCCTGCCATGGATTCCGGTGAGGTCCGGCCGGCTTTCTCTAGCCGTGGCCGTTGGTCTCCCTCGAGGACCAGGAGCTTGGGGTAGCAAGCTTCGTCCTTCTCTCTGCAGTGGTGGCTGTCCGGAGAGGCAGTGGGTTTTGTGGGCCTCTCAGCGAAGCTCCGGTGGCCCTTGGCAGAAGGGTGTGCGTCACCTGGGCTGGGTCGTCGCAGATGCATCGCAGATGCATCGTTGACGCGGCGGATTCCGTCGAGCGAGGCAAGTTGTAGCCACGGTGCGGTCGAGCGGTGACGCAACGTTGGAAACGCCGAGCGGCTGGTCCATCGTGGGCGGAGTCGTCGCGCACTTCGGTGCGCGGAGCGCCGACATCCGATGTGGGTCTTTGACGGGTCTTTTCGATCGGGTTTTCGAGCTCTATCCAATTTTAGTAGATTTAATGGCGTTTGGTGCCCTACCTGACCGTTTCCTTATCTTTGTGCTTTAGTTGATCTTTTGAGCGGTGGTCGAGTGACGGAGCATGACGTGGACCCCGGACTTGGAGAACGCGTGTCGACTGTCCTTTTAAGGTAGGAGTTACCTCCTAGGATTGTTGTGCTTGTATGCAATGTTTTGTTATGTATGATATATGATGTGTTGTGTTTATGTTATGCTATGATGTTTCCTTGTATGGTATGAATATATGATGATTGTTATTGGTTTGATTGCTATGTTCTTTGCCTTGTGCATGCATGATAGGATCGGGGATTAGGATTGGGTCTAGTCAGGTCCTGTAGCTAGACTAGTCAGAGTCTAGGGACTAAGTTGATGACTAGATCTGATTTAAAGATCTGATATGAGGACTTTGATCTGATTAAAGATTTGATTGGAGGATTTGATCTGATTGATTATCTAATTTGAGGATCTGACTTGAGAGTGTGTTGCCTATACTAGTATATTGAGGCCTGTATAGAGTCTATAGGGGTCTGGGTGAGCGTTGGCGGTCGGACGCGGTGCTGTGCATGTAAGACTGCCTAGACTAGCCAGACCATACTAGGATCAGTAGACTAGGATAGGTGGATGTTGTACCTATACTAGTATACTGGGGCTGGGTATAGAGTCTATAGGGGTATGGGCGAGCATTGACGGCCGGACGCGGCGACTGTGCGTGTAAGACTTACCCATACTAGCCAGACCATACTTGGGCAGTATACTAGGATAGGTGTGTACACCAGTGTCTTAGTTGGTGACTCCTACTGGGCTTTAGAGCTCATTCGTGTTAGGTTTTGGTTTTTGTGCAGGAGGACCTATTGGGTAGGCCAGAGACCAGTGCAGGCCATTGAGGTCCTGTCTCAGGATGAGGAGTCACTTTATCATTATGTCTATTTTTTTATGTTTGATAAAGCATGTATATGTTGGAAATGAAAGAATTATGTATTATAAATTTCAGACTGAATTATCATGTATATTATTTGAATTGATGTGGGCGTATGTGCCCTAGTGATGGTGAATGATTGTAAAGAGATAAATATTTGATTAATGGTTTTATGATGTGTATTATCTGTTGAAATGTTGTAATAGTGATCTCACGTGCCCGTGCCCAAGGATCATGTCGAAATTTTCTGTAATTATTTGGGATATTTTATATTTAATTGGGGCGGGGCGTGACAGAACCGCAGTTCCGGATGCTGGCACAAGATCTGTGCCGCCGCGAAGACACTATGGTCAGGCCTTCGCTGGATCCCTTGCGCTAGCTCCCAACTTCATGCCCTTAATGATGCATGGTTTCATGATCTACCAATCATCCGCTCTCCTTCATTCTTTGTCTATGATCGGGACCGCCCAGACTGGTTTGATGGCTCCATTGGATCACTGATGACTGAGGATGGTATGTGGGACCAACCGCGCCTTCTTTCACTCTTCCATCCTGACCTGGTGGAGATAATTCTAAAGGTCAGAATTCGTCCTGCGCAGTCCTTCGATCAACCAATCTGGATTTTCTCCAACACTGGCCTCATCACTACTTCAATGAGGTATGTTCCTTCTCCTGGACTAATCTCTGGAAAATCCTCGCTGGTCCACGAATAAAGTTCTTTCTCTGGCATCTCCGACATCAAAAACTTGCTACGGCTGAAGCCCTCTGGAAGTGCAAATGCATCCCTGACCCAACCTGCAAACGGTGCGGCATCGACATTGAATCCCTCGAGCATATTTTCTTTCAGTGTGACTTTGCCAGGTCTGTTTGGGACTTGATCCTTGAGAACAACCACCTCCAACCAAGCTGTGTTCTTGATTGTTGGGCCATCCTCTCTGCAATGGCAGACCCTTCCAACAGCAGAACATGGATTGCTTACACCCTCTGGCGGCTCTGGAAGGAGAGGAACTCCTTAGTCTTCAACAACCAACACTCCTCGCCGCCTCAACTCTTCAGACTCATTGCAAGGCAATCAAAAGAGTTTCTGGCAGCTAGGAAACCGGCTTTTCCTCCACCAGCACCTGCTCGGGCCCATCCCTTCTTGATCCGCACCGACGCCTCGGTGTCCTCTTCCTCATCCGGTCTTGCTGCTTGTTGCCTGGACAGCTTGGGAACTACCATCCTTTGGACTTGGCAGCAACCTTCTCACTCAATGCCAGTGATTGAAGCAGAACTCAATGCCATTGTTGGTGGTGTCAGGGAAGCGAAGAATCGCGGCTACTCCGACTTCCATGTAGAATCCGGCTGTCTGCTCGCTGTCCGCCTGCTAAACGGATCCTCAGCATGGCCGGTTTTTCTTCAAAATACTCTCAAGTCTATTTGGTGGATTACCGCTCAAAGAACTTCCTCCTCTTTCACCCACATCCCTAGAAATGTCAATACTATTGCGAATGAGCTTGCTATTCAAGCCCGTCTCAATAGTAGCTTGATGCGCTAATCCCACATCTTGTACCGTTCCCCCTGTAACCGGCCCTATTTTCTAGCCTCCGGGCTTACTTCGTCAAAAAAAAATGAACAAGCAGTAGACATCCTCACAAAAGCTGTCACAAGTGAGAAGATCGAGAAGTTCAAGACCAGACTGAAAATTACAAATTTAGTGGGGGTGTTAAAGTGTGAAATTTGTAATTTTCTAAAGAAAAGTCTAGATAGTCTTTGAATGTAGGAATGGTCTAGAAAAATTGTAGTTCCAAGATGATAGGATTGGGAATTGTATAAGAAGTTAAGGATGATATTAATAGGGCTCTAGAGGCTTCTATCAAGTCATATAAACAGAGCATTCCAAATCCAGTTGTAATGAAGAAAAATTAATCAAAAAATCACATTCCCACTTCTCAAAGTCCATTTGTCTCCAACAATTCCATGTGGTAAAGACCAGTTGAAATAGTAGAGGAGATGAGCAAGAGCAAGCTCCATATTCGCCATAGCAAACCTAATTCCTGGGCATGCACATTCTCCTTCCAGCTCCAAATGGTATGAACTCGTAGTTGTCATCTTTGAAGTCGACCAAATTCCCCTCGAACCTCTCCGGCATGATCTCCTCCGCGTCGTCCCAATACTGAGAATCTCTCCCCAAAGCCCATGCATTGATGATCACCCTGGTATTTTCTTGTATTTCGTAACTATTTATCTTGCATGCCTTTGTACACAATCTAGGGAGTAACAATGGTGCCGGAGGGTGCAACCTTAGAGCTTCTTTTATCACTAGCTTCAGGTAGTTTAATCCTCCAACATTACTCTCCGTCACCATGGTCATGGTCTCCCCTTTAAGAGCTTCCCTCACCTCTACTTGTGTCTTCTCCATAACCCTTGGGTTCCTCATCAGCTCCGCCATGGCCCATGTCAATGTCGAAGCCGAAGAACCACTCCCCGCTAGGAATATATCCTGTCCATATATTGCAACAATTAATCATCAAGAACGACTACAATCAACAAAATAACTACGTACGTACAATTTGCTTGCTAGTTGCAACTAATTAATTAGCCTTTTTTTAGACTTACAAATATGATAGCTTTAATGGTAGTGGTCGCGCGTGAGTGGAAATCCAAAGCCTCCCTTCTCCTGAGAACTTAAAAGGACATCAAGCAAATTTTCCTCGGAGGTATCTCTCTCGGAGTTCATCATCATCCTATTCATCTTACACTCCTGCTGCTCTTTGATTATGAAACCAAGTACACCATCAACTCTTTTGTGACATCTCTCTAACTTCATGTCTATATATCCCACTAAGCCAACGAACACAAGGCAACGACGGAAAAAGATCCGCGACGGTGAATCCAATACCAAATCGCAGCGATTCCTTCAGCGCAGACAAGAAGGTCTCCTTGTCCTTGCATTAATTTGTTCCCGAAAGCCGCCCTCGCTGTGAGATCAGAGCTGAGGTTGTGAAGCATCATGCTAAGGTTCACAGCTGAGGAGCCCTTGGATGCAATATTTTGCATGAGTTTTGATATCTCGTACGTCCTCCCTAATTGAGCAGACTGATTGCACCCGTTTCGCGCTCAACAGCTCCACCACGCAAAACTTTCGCAATTGTCGCCAGTAATCACCATAAGGAGCGGAGAGCACATCAGTTCCTCCATAGGTCATGATCCTAGCGGCGATGATATCCGGCCTCGACGAGAAGTCCACATCATGAGTCTTCAAAACCTCCTTTGCGACATCAGCAGACGACACGACCACAGCAGAGATCTCGCCGAGCTTGAGGTGGATGAGAGGCTAGTGCACGGTAAACGTGAAAGCCACTCGTCGGGAGAGAAAACAGTCCTCTCGGCGTGAGAGACCACCAGGAAGGAGAAAACCACCAAATTTTACTAATAAAAATATGCTCTGATTACAAACCCTAAAACTCCTTTTATAAGATAAGGAGAGACCAACTTACACATGAACTCAAATATATAGGAATTTAAACTCAACCCAATAACTAATGAAGCAAACCGGAATTAAAAACCGGCTAGAAATAGGAAACCTTTTAAAAATAATAAAGACCGATAACCTGCCAAAAAAAGAAAGTTTTGTATAAAAATGGAAATTTAGGGCATAAGAAAAAGGAATCTAGAGATTTTGAGATCTCTGATGAATCTCGTCGGACTCGTCGAGCCGATCGAAACGACTGGTCACACGCCCCGATCGGACATCGGGGTCGAAACTTATGCCCATCCGACGGTCACGGTCGCACGAAGATCTGAGTCGGACGGATGGAGTTCGAACGCGACCGGATCGGCTAGTAAGTCTCTCCGGATCAGATTCAACCATGTCTGAATCTGAACTTGGTCCTGCATCAGAGGCCCATAGGTTTTGGATAGGTCACGGAGTGCATGGTGAGTCAGTGAGCCAACAAGATGGTGCAAGTTTCCTATGATGGGTAGCAGAGGAGGGCCTGGAGGCAGCTTGGCATGTTTGTGCCTCGTTCCATATGAGTTCAAGGATTTCATCACCTAGACGAAGAGGAGAAAGAAGAAGAGGGTGAAAATAGTAGGATAGAGCTTATAATTATGAGGAAGAACACCATTTTTGAATGTGTAAGATGTATAACTGTGTTGCTCATAAGATTTGTATTTATATGGTTTTTGGGATCCCGTACCTATAGGTACTGCCGTACTGGTCAGGTGTGTAACTACTAGCTGGCACGCATCTGCAAGAAAATATTATTCTCAAAGTTTCCAATTATTTTTTGCTTGCATGCTTCACTTGTCATTCCACAAGTTCTTCAGCTTTTATTTTTTTATTTTTTTGTTGGTAAGGTTTGAAGCGTGTGTAACTAACTATCAGCACATATGCTATTTGTGATTAGATAAAGATTCACGCCGCCACCCCGTTTGGTATGGGGTTAGAAAAAGTGGGGTTAAGAGGGGATAGGGTTAGATGGAATTAGAAAATATGGGGTTAAGGAATGGTGGTAAGAAAAAGTAGAGTGATGGTGATAGGTGGAATGAGGATAATCCCGTAATCATTACTTTTACTGTTTGGGTAAAAAATGGAGATAAGGGGGGATAAAGTGGGCTTATCCCCCCTTATCCCCCAACCAAACAGATAAGGGCCTGTTTGGTGTGGGATTCTTGAATTTATCTTCAAACATCTTTTCTTAGCTAAAGTAATCATTATACATTTATTCTCATTTCATCTATTATTATCACTCTACTTTTTCTTATTCTAAGTAATCATTATTATTTTATTTTTACTTTTTCTATCTCCAAAATCCCTTATTCCTATTTTTTCAGACCCGATACCAAACGAGGCCTAAAACTCATAAAAACCTATTGTTAGGTGAATATTCAAGTCACAATGACCACGAATCATCCAAACTTGCTTGAGATAGGCCCAGGAACAGAAAAAGCACTCAGTCAGCTTGTTTGACGGAGTAAAACATTGGAATTAGCATTTGCGGACAGTTTGACTCCACCATTGAGGAAAGCAGAGTAGAAATATGCATTCTTCTTCCTAATATAGATTGCCATCTTTTTTAGGGTGCACTTGGTTATGGAATAGTCTATCCCGGAATTAGAGGGGATAGGGATTGGTATCATGGGATAAATAGTGAGATACATATGGTATTTTGTTGAAAAGTAGTAATAAATTAGTAATGTTTGGTTGAAACAATAGAGATAAAGTTGATGTGATTGGTTGAAAAGTAGGGATAATAAAGTAATGATTGGTTGAAAACTGAAAAAGTATGAATAAAGTTGATGTGATTTGTTGAAAAGTAGGGATAAAGTGGGGGATAAGATGAGGATAAAAATGGGGATAAAAGTGGGGATAAAAATGGGGATTAAATGGTGTTTGACTATAGTGTAGGGATAAAGTGGGCTTAACCTGGGATAGAGATTTCCTATGCCCCAACTAAATACCACGTTTGGTAGCACTTTAGATCCAGGAACGGGAATGGGAATTCCTTAAAATATGAAATTCAGAGTGTTTGGTTGCACTCTTGATCCAGGAACCGGAATTGAAGTTCCTGTGTTTAAGGGAACTTTGGATTCCTGAATTTGATATGGGAATCCAGAGTTCCCTCAAACACAGAAACTCTCATTTCATGGAATGTACATGAATACCCTTAATATTTGTTTGATTAAACTGATCAAACAGTTAGGATCAATCTTAAAAATAATCACATTTCTTTCTTTTATTTATTAATAATCTTATTTCTTTCTCTTATTTATTAATAATATTTCAACTAATATTAATAATCTTATTTCTTTCTCTTATTTATTAATAATATTTCAAAAAATATTAATAATCTTATTTATGTCTCTTATTTATTAATAATTTTTCAAATAATATTAATAATAATATTTCTTTATCTTATTTATTAATAATATTTCAAATAAATATTAATAATACTATTTCTATCTTATTTATTAAAAATATTTCAAATAATATTAATAATCTTATTTCTTTCTCTTATTTATTAATAATATTTCAAATAATATTAATAATATTATTTCTCTCTTATTTATTAATAATATTTCAGATAATATTAATAATATTATTTCTTTCTCTTATTTATTAATAATATTTCAAATAATAATAATATTATTATTTCAATATTATTTATTAATAATATTTTAAATAATATTAATAATCTTATTTTTTTCTCTTATTTATTAATAATATTAGGAACTCTCATATTAATACTCTTATTTATTAATAATATTTCAAATAATAATATTATTTCTTTCGCTCATTATTAATAGTGTTTCATCCAAATAAGTCACGGTAATGCAAATACATATACATACAGAAATATATTCGTAAATCTATGCTATTAAAGCCAGGGGTATTTTGGTCTTTAATTTGTATTCCCATTCCAGTTCCCATGTTTATTATGTATACCAAACACTTGTAAGTTTCGTTCCCATTCCAGTTCCTTGTTGTACCAAACAATCACAATTCCTTTTCAATTTCCGTTCCCATTCCCAATCCCGTTTTCGTTCCCATTTCCATTCCAATTCCCATGACAACCAAACGTTAGGGTGTTTGTTTCAATAGAATAGAATCCATTCCATTCCAAGCTCATTTCCAACAACTCTCTTTTCCAACCCTTAACGCCACCTCGATCACGCGGAGGACCCTAGCCGCCATCATCTCCCGCGATCTTCCTCACCATAGGTCTTTCACCACCGAGGAGGCGCTCTCCATCCTCCACCACACCACCCCCATTGAACCGCCTCTAGACTCCCTTTCCTCCCTCCTCTCCCCCCACTCCGTCTACTCCGTCCTCCTCGACTCTCCTCCCCACCTCTCCTTCCGCTTCTTCATATGGTCCTCCCACCGCCTCCGTCTCCGCTCATGGCACTCCCACAACCTCATCATCTCGATCCTCCGCCAAACCCCGACTGGGTTCGCTTCCGCTTGGAGCTCCTTCCATGATCTCAGGGATCCGTGGGTACCCATTTCGTCTCCGACCTTCTCGGTGTTGATATCCACCTATGCGGCATCCGGGATGGAGGAAAAGGCCGTGGAGGCCTTCACCAAGATGAAGGAGTTCGACTGCAAGCCTGAAATTTTCACCTACAACACTCTGCTGAGAGTTCTTATCGAGAAAGGCATCGGCTTGCTCGCGGTTTCGTTGTACATGCACATGATCAAGTCAGATTGCCGGCCGAATCGAGCCACCGTCGCCATTTTGGTTGATAGGCTCTGCAAGTCCGGCAAGACCGATGAAGCGTTGGAGTTGTTCGATAAAATGCTGCAGAGAGGTATTCGACCCAACACAATGATTCACACGGTGTTTCTTGTGTCATTGTGTGGGCTGGATAGGCTTGATGAGGCTCTTAGGTTGTTTGAATCTTTGAGAAAGAATAATTACAAGCTCGATGCTGCAGTGCACAATGCATTGCTAAGTGCATTTTGCAAGGACGATAGGATCGATGAGGCTTTTGAGCAGCTGAGGTCATTCGAGGAGGATGGGAACTTTACTCTCAGAATGAACAGATATAGCTATTTGATTGATGGGTTGTTTCGGGTTGGACATTTTGATGAGGCCTGCCGGCATTATGATAAGCTGCTGAGAAGAAATTGGTGTCGGATTATGTTTCAAATTGGATGGTCTTGAATTGTTTCAAATAAGCTGCTAGGAATTGTTGGTTGTTATCACTGAGAGATTTGTGCAAGTAATTGGTTTATAATTGAATGCTATCATTTGAATTATTGGCTTTTGTATATGAGTTTTTTTTTTTTTTGTACAAGTTTGAATACTCGATGTACATAGATGTTATAAATTTGATTACCAACATCTAACGTATTTAGAACATAAGTGCCCCGTCAATAAAATTGATTACCATCATCGAATGAAATTTTTTAGTTTGGCCGATAAAGTTCCTTCTCCAACATCAAATATGATTACAAAACAAAAAAGTTAAAAAACAAAGAAATTCCGAAGTGAAAGAGATATGTTATTATATTTTCATGAACATAGATATCAAAATATCACAATTATTTCATATTATTAATGTCATAAAAAATTTAATATATATCAAAATCGGAATATATGGTGGTATTCTCATTCATGAGTGATTATATCCCTCGTTTCATCACAAAACAAACACAAAAACTGAAAAAGTCATTAGATTATGTTTCCATTCCAACACCAAACAAATAATAAAAAGTGTCAGATTTCATATAATTCAGTTTCCACTCCAACACCAAACAAACATCAAAAGTGACATTCCATTCCATTTCATTTCATTTCACATGAATCACATTCCATTCCATCACTTCATTTCAAAACATTATAGTGAAACAAACGGCCTTACTATCAATTAGTCTTTGAATGGAAACCCAGCTAACCAGCAAGGTCATGATTGATATGGTGAATAATTTTGATTGACATCCTTGTTACGAGGAAGAGCCAGGATCCTCAACGTGGTGTTTTGGTGGGCTTGATGGGCCTAGCTGTTTGGGAGACGGCAAGGGGAAGATCTGGATTTGGGCCAGGAGAAACCTTGTGTGTAGAGAAGCGTAAGGTTTTAAAGAAGTCCAGCGGTTCTGTGAGGGCTCTGGGGCTCTTGATGAGGATAGCTTGGAGGCCCACCATGCTAATAAATAATGGGGCATTGGTCCGAAACCCATATTAAACCCCCTCTTTGTCCAACTTTGTTAAAAACCTCAAACCCACTTTTCTTGGGTCAATAATCCCAAATCAATAAAAAAAAAACCAAAATACCTTTATTTTATTTTTCTTTTTTTCAAACCTTTTCTCTCTCCTCTCCATCCTCTCTCCTCCCAAACTCCAATAGACCTCTACAATCCTAGCAACTCCTCCTCCAGCGTACCTGCGTCCACTCGACCTTGCCCACCACCCCTCCACCCTCCAACCTTCTCGTTCCCATCCGATCTGATTCGATATGGTCTGATCCAGATTAATCCCTTCAAATCCAGACCCTCCACCCCGCCTTGATCTGATCAGATCAAACCTGATCCAGCTGATGAGTGCATGAAAGTGCACTCTGAACAACCTTAAAACCATCTCAATTGCTAGATTATTATCCTTAATCAGCATCTTTATTACTATTTTTATATCTATATGTTGCTTCACATGGTTGTTTGGAAAATGCAGGAAATTGGAGCTAAAAGAAGCTGAAAAGAGTATATGGATCAACTTCAACAATTAATCTGTACCTTCTCATGAAGAATCAGATGATGTGCCATATATGGTTGGAAAGCTCTTGAAGTCTAGATTCTGGGGAATTTTACGGTTCGTGATTCTGAGTTTTCTAGAAGAAGTTACGGCAATTTCAGTACCGATGCGTAGTCTGAATGGCAGAAAGGAAAATAAGCTGGAAGTCCGAGCGATCCGCCGATCGATCGGACCTGACAAAATCGTGACAGAACATGCGTTATTTGGCTGAATATGATCCGATCGATCCCTCCTTCGCTCCCATAGGGTCCGATCGATCCGACACCAATGGTCCGATCGATCGGACTCGGAAAAAGTCAAAAACAGCAGATTTTTACTCAACTAATCGATCCAACATACATAATCCGATCGATCGGACTTGGGAATTAAAGGGTGACAGAACGTATGCTTTTTAGAGGAGCAGAGTTCGATCGATCCGTCCATCGATCGAACTCGAGAAGAGCCAGAGACGAAGGATTTTTACGAAATCGATCGATTCGACTCCCTTAGTCAGATCGATCGGACTCGGGCGTAAATAGAAGATTGGAGATTTCAAGAGACCGATCGACCCAACATCCCGAGAAGGATCGATCGGACTTGCCCAGTGACGAAAATCAACGGTTTTGATTAATCCGAGTTTACTAATTCTTGGCCCATATAAATAGGAAACTTAGGGCTAATCAAAGAGGACTTCTTTGACGTTTTTGGAGGCTCTTTTCAGGAGTTTTTCAAGAGGAAAAAGATGGAGACATCTCCATCCATAGCCGAGTAATCCGCGGGCATGGCGGACGGATGATCTAGCGAGGATTAGGGTTTCTTCTCCAACGATGGTTCATGTTTTTAATCTTTATTGTTAAACTCTTCTTATGTATTGGATCTTCACAGATTGATTTGTGGTTAAACATTATTATAAATCCAGTCATGCTTCTTTTATGATATTGTGATCCCATAGTTATCTCATTCAATTCTCCTACCGAGTCTCGTGAAACCTTTGCTATACATTGCCCGTAGTGACAGCTGGTATTGTATATTCTTAGGGATCTGGTTAGATAAGGTTGGGGCTCTATACCGTGAGATCTTTGCTATGCATTGCCGATTGTGAGAGTTGGTATTGTGTATTCTTAGAGATCCGGTTAGAGTTAGGGCTTTGTCCCGATGAACTTTTGCTGCGCGTTGCCTGTAGTGACAGCCGGTATCGTGTATTCTTAGGTTTGGTTGGATGAAGTTAGAACTATAAAAAGGAAGAACCAATCATAGGAAGAGACATTTATATTTTATCAGATTCATAATTTTATATCTTCCGGTTAAGGCGATTGGGATGTGAATCCCTTAACTGAGTATTATATGAACCATTGAGAAGAGAAGAACCTTAATCCGAGTGAAGTGATTCTTGAAGCCTAGCCTTATCAAAAGCCTGATATCTTTAGTTAACATTACATTATCATTAATCCTTTGATCTAATTTAATTTAGTTAGCTTTCTTCATTGTTTTCAATTCATTGTTATTTGTATTTCTAGATCTTTCCTGCTTGTCTCTCTGTGGGATTCGACCTCTCTTATGCTGTACTGCACCGCGACCGCTGTGCGTGACACATTTGAGCGACATCACCAGCCCAGCGTGATCCGGCTCTGATGGGGTTAGATCTGATCCAACTAGATCGAGCCATCAGCCCAACTTTATCTTTCCTATAATTTTATCTTTCTTCATTCTTATCTTTTTAACTCAATTTTTATCTTTTTAACTCAATTTTTAGTTTTTTAACTCAATTTTTATCTTTTTAATTGCACTTTTATCTTTTTAGCTCAATTTTTATCTTTTAAACTTCATTTTTATCTTTCCTGCATTTTAACCTTTCTTCATAAATATGAATAAGGGAATAGAAAGATAAAAACGAATGGTTTACTATAATTAACAAAGATGAAAATGAATTAAGGCGGCAGAAAGATGAAAGTGAATTAAGGGAGTAGAAAGATGAAAATAAATGGTTTAATGTAATCAATATAGATAAAAATGACTTAAGAGAAGAGGAAGATGAAAATGACTCGAAGAAACATAAAGATAAAAATGAATAGTTTACTGTAATCAACAAAGATGAAAATGAATCAAGAGAACAGAAAGATCAATTTTTATCTTTTTAACTGCATTTTTATCTTTCTAACTCCATTTTATCTTTTTAACTCCATTTTTATCTTTCCTGTATTTTTTATTACTAACTCAATTTTTATCTTTTAAACTCCATATTTATCTTTTTAACTGCATTTTTATCTTTTTAACTCCATTTTTTTATCTTTCCTTCATTTTTATCTTTTCCATCTCCACCACCTCTTCAAAATCTTCAACCACCTCCGCCCTCACCACCACTGCCAGCCACCACGTTCTCCATCACCACCCGCAACCGGTGCCATCGCCCCCTCCAACGCCACCACGATCCGTCATCATAACCACCACCATGGAACCCATCACCACCATCCTTCCCCCAGCAATGCCACCGCCACCATCAGTCCATCACCACCACCACCACCATCACTACCACAACCACCACCACAACACCGCCTACCCTCATCTTTATCTCCCACCCACCTTCTCCATCTCCACCACCTCTTCAGCATCTCCGACCACCCCCACCACCGTGTTCTCCATCACCACCTGAAAGGTGGGAGCTTTAACCTTTCTGGAGTTGGGGGGGGGGGGGGGGGGGGGGGGGCGCTCCCGCCGCATCTACGCCATGCCTGGCGAGCCTCCAAACCTCGACGCCGCCCCATCCTACACCGTCTCTCTCCTCCCCTTCTAACCCTACCCTAGATCCGTTCACCGCCGACAACCCTCCGACACATCCACTCCCACTTCCGAAACTGACGCCCCCGCAGGAGAGGTCGGGCTCTACTCTTCCCGAGAATGATGGAGACGTGGATGCCGAGAAGCTGACCGGGATTAATGGTGGTGGAGGGGATCCGGGTTTTGTTGGAGGGGAGGATGAGGTTGGCTGGTGCTAGGGCGGTGGCGGTGTTGTTATGGGGAGAAGAGAGAGAGAGAGATGGAGGGGGGTAAAGATGGTGGACATGAAGGATGTTTGCGAGATTAGAAGGGCTCGTCGGAGATGTTGGCTGGCAGCGAGGGGATCCGGGTTTCGTTGTAAGAAGATGGAGCTAGAGGGAATAGATGGGATCGACAGGTAGGTGGCGGTTGATGGAGGTAGTCACCGGAGGTGGTTGATGGAGGTAGTCACCGGAGGTGGTTGATGGAGGTAGTCATCGGAGGTGATTGGCTAGAAATCCGACGGTGAGTGGCTCACCTTTGTCACTGGTCATCGTGCTCGTTGAGAGACAATAAGAGTAATTTCATCATTTCTTAAATAAACCTTCATAATAAACATATCAAATGGGATTATGGTCTTAAAAAACTTACAAATTGTCTTTTTATCAAAAACTTTCGTTAATACGATGTTTTCACCAATAATAGTGTTCGGTTAACAGAGGAGACCCACCATACTTTGCAAGATGTATAATATTGCGAAATTCAGGTTTATTAATTGTCAAAAGAATAATGATTCGGGTCCTTCCACCCCCAAAGTGGGAGGACCCGAGGTGGAGGAGGATTATATATATATATATACACACACACACATAAAAAAACATACATATATATATATAATATACATATCATATTTATGATACATGACACACATGACACATACATATATATATATATATATATATATATATATATATATATGAAAGTGGGTGTATAAATATGTATATATATATCATATATAAATATGTATATATATATCATATATAAATATGTATATATATATATCATATATAAATATTTATTATGTATATATGTATAACATATATATATATATATATATATATAGAAATTATCCATAGCAAACTGGTTCTCTAACTCTTGTAGAGAGAACCAACATCTGGACCGTCCGATCCCCATCAGACGGTCACGATCCATCCAGGGACTTACAACCCCCTGTGAGGACATGCCCCTCTACCCATGTGGCTCGTTATAGACCGCAAGGGCAATTTGGTAAATTGCGCCTTGTCAGTTTGTTTCACACTCGCGTGTGCACACACTGACCATGTTTGTGTTAGTGTTTGATTAGAACGGTTAGGTGGACCCGGATCGAAAGATCCGGGCTTGGACTTGTGTTTTAGCCCAAGTCTAGCTTTCTGCACCTAAAGGACCGATCTTTCCTTGCTAGAAGTTCGATCATTTTGTGCCAGAGAGTCAAGGTGCGATCGTCATGAAGGATCGATTCATAAGTCGGTTCGTTTGCCTATAAAGTGGACGCGACCTTCTTCCTTGAATCCTTTTGAAATCCGCTATTCTTGAGCTCAGATCTGGTCGGATTTTGAAGCGATTGAGGACGATCCAAGGCTTAGACGCTGGGATTGAAGCAGCTCTTGCCTAGGTAGGGAATCCTACCTACTTGTTTTCCGGATTTGTGAGATTTGAGTTTGATTGAAGTTTGTTTTGCTTAGATCTGTTTAAATACAAGTTTGTTTTCAATGAAATCTTCGGTTTTGGACTCGTGGTCCTTCGTACTACTAGATCCAAGAGTTTTGTGGGATTTAGTGGAGTTTTCCGGCGGTATTTTCTCGCTAGCGGTTCGCTTGGTGAACCCATTCGGATCGATCTTTCTTGAGGAAAGATTGATCATTTGTGGTGCATCATGCCCAGCCCGAGCGGGATCGATCCTTGTGTTGGAGAAGATCAATCCTTGCTTGGACTGGCATGGCGGGGGTCTATGTCATGAAGAAGATCGATCCTTCTGATGGAGAAGATCGATCTCTTCCGGTTGACAGGGACGAGTTTTCTCCCAAGCACTAAGAAGATCGATCTTCTCTGGGAGAGAGATCGATCTCCTAGTGACTGAGGGGCTGTTTTCAATGGGTTTGCCCGCGGGGCTTCGCATATATGGTTTTCTTTACAATCTTATAAACTTGTACATATCCTTAAGCATGCTAGCCCCATATTAGGGGTAGTGGTGAACCAGGAGAGTGATGACTCCTATGATGTTTAGAATAAGTGGGCGAGTGGCCCTACAGCTTTCCTTAGCCTTGTATGTCGGCGTGCGCCGAGGGCTTTATCTGTGTGGTTTATTAGCTGTTGTTTGCGGGACTACTTCCTGATGCAGGTTGCTGGTGAACTGCCTGTCAGTTGGTGGTGGTACCACTGCAGCAGTTCTTGACCTTAAATACTTGTTCATCACCCGAGGCCGGCAGAGTGCCGAGCCTAGACCTTGCTTATGTTATCATCACATGTGTGACATGCTTACCTGTTTTATATGCGTATGTTCATCGCATGCATTTT
>OY986974.1:20658788-20829494 GCA_963920575.1 Narthecium ossifragum
AGTCCAGATGCCTGGTTCTCTCAACAAGAGTTAGAGATCGAGTTTGTTATGGATAATTCATCTATATACATAGAGAGAGAAAAAAAGAGAAAGAGAGGAGTGGGACCGGGAGAGAGAGAGAGAGGGGAAGAACGGGAGAGAGAGGGTGGAGGAGACCGGGTCCTCTCACTTTTGGGAGGACCCCGAATCACTGATCTTGTCAAAAACATAGACTTACATCCTATTCGTGGGTGACTATGACGTCCAAGATAAACCCATCTTCCCAAGTTCCAACATGACAGGACTGATTGTTGACTAATAACTATCTGATGAGTAGATGTGTACCCATTTAGATAGGAAACATCGGCCCTGACTCCATGTTTGATTGCCGGGAGAACTGAAAGAGGAATCAGATAAAAAAATACTAGCGGGAATGAAAACGGATGGAAATGTGACGCCGTTTGGTACGGGTTAATGGATATCCTCTCTTATTTCTACACTTATCTTTAAATAAATAAAAAATAATTACTAATTTATTCTCATTCTATCTATCATCATCACTCTATTTTTTTCAAACTTCATTTCTTAATCCCCTTATCCATAATAAACTAATCTCAAAACCCCTTAACCCCGTTAACTCGGAATAAACTAATCCCATACCAAACGCCATTTGATTTATTCAAAATGAGAAATGAGAATGTTACTTACAAATGTTTTATGAACTTGGGAACGAGAATGAGGATATAAATTAAACACCAAAACACTCTTTTTTTTTTAAATCATAGATTTATAAATAAATTAGTTAAAATATAACAGCAAACAGAACATGCTTAGCATCCATCATTGAATAGCACTATAAGACCTTGTTTGGCGACGTCGTTAACACACCCTCGTTAGCCCTCCACCCTCGTTACACACCCTGGGCCCACCCCAAATATAAGCCTCCACCTTCGTTGGCCAACGACAGGTGATACCCTGTCGTTGGCCAACGAGGCCTCGTTGGCCTCCACCCCCGTTAGAAGCCGGCTGCCAAACAGGGCCTAATGTCCGTCGATCGAACGAGGGAGGTGGTGAAGAGGGTTTTGAGTTAGGTTTTATGTTAGGTTAGTTGGTCCTATGGTTAGAATTAATCCAATAAAATGGTAGTTATTATCAGTGAAGGGTAAATCCGACATTCAGTTATTATCAGTGAAGGGTAAATCTGAAATTTCAATAAATTTCAGCAGTCCATGAAGAATGGAACATTGGATACTCATCTCCAACTCGGGATTTATGAATTTTCTAAGACAGGAAACTCATTCCCGTTCTCAAATGCTTGAGGCAACCAAATGGGCATGATGTCATCATCATAAGTAGTCACCAAATAGGGGTGAGCAAACACTATAAAAATACACCCCCTTTTGCAGCGGGCCACAACTGCTGCTAAAAGTACTCAAACCGCTGCCTTATAGCTTTAGCAACGGTTCAATACAGCGTCGCCGTTGCCCCTGCTGCCTAAAGTTCTATGGCAGCAGTTAGGCGACTTAAGGCAACGGTTTAGTTAAGTGTTGCGGATAATATATACTGTAGCAAAAAAAAGACATTCTGCAGCGAAATACAACCGCTGTCATTAAGTGTTTTAGCAGCTATAAAACACCGTTGCGGATGTCCTTATTGGCAACACTTAGCGTACGACGATAACAGTTACGTCCGGTTGCGAAAAATGGGTCTCACCACGGTTAAATGGTTAGCTGCAGCGGTTGGAATCTGTGGGCAGAGAGGTTTTTGACAACGTTTATCGTACCGTTGCTAAAGTGCTATTGTTGCAGCGGATCTATATCGTTGCTAATGATCTTATCGCAATGATTCCATAGGTGTTGCTAACGGTGTATTAGCAGCGGTGACAGAAAATGTTGCATTAAGATCATTTGGCAGCGGTAAGCGATTGCTGCTGATAGTTTATTATGCAACGTTGTAAATTTCTTTTGCAACAGTTTGAAACTGATGCAAAATGCTCATTTGGCAGCGGTGTCCGAAGCACTGCTAAATTAAAATTTGACGGCGGTTGGTAATTGCTGCTCAAAGTTCAATTGCAACCATTTAGTATTATTACAGCGGTTTGGAACTGATGCAAAAGGCCCTGTCTATTTGCAATAGTTTTGAGCGAATTTTTTCCCTGCATATTTTTTAATATAAATTAATCCAAATATTCAAATAATATTCACACCATGTTATTTAATCATGTTCTAGTTATCTCAACGTACTGAATCCTCATTCATAACCAAAAAAATATTTATTATAATTCTAAAATACACCGTATATATCAAAAATATAAACACTACTGTTCTCAAAACATTCAGGTTTTTTATAAAAGTAACAAACAGCTTGCATGATTTTTCTCACATTGTCCAACAAGAGCAACCTGCACAACAGTGAAAAAAAATTCAAATGCACTAAAATTAGAACAAGCAATCCAATAGTTAGATATAAAAATTTAGATTTTGAAGAACCTTCAAGTACAAATTTTCTAAAAAGCTGTAGGTATTAAGATTATAATAATGATAAGCACTGACATGATAATCAAAGCAAATGGACTTACGTCAACTGCATCAATACCCTTATCCATAAGATCAATCTTAGTCAGCACCCAACTTAATGTCCTTTCTTGAATTCGAGAAAAACAAACAGAATTCAGAATGATATTAACTTTATGCAGTGGCTAATATACAAGCATAATAACCGGAATTAGAAAATTAATAAGCTATAACAGCTCATCAAATACTAACATAGTGGAGCTCAAGGCTGACAATTGTGAGGGCGTGAACAAGAATGAGACAAATTTTTAGCATCTGAACACTATGGTCACAAATAAATGAGTTACAGTACTCCCATTACATATAATTGCTAAATCTAAGGATAGAATCAAACAAGAAGAGATATATGATTGCTGGGTCCTCGTCCAGCAATGACGACAATTGCTTAATTTGTGATCTACAATAAGAGTACTAGAATAATACTGGAGTTGTCTTTAACAACACCATGTCCACCTGAAATCATATTAATAGGGTCATTAACTTCATATGTACTCATTCAAACATGCAAGTAGCAAGCATGTAAGCAGCGTCCTCATAGCACAAGAATAATGGGTGATGTTTAACTAGATGTGAGGCAGCAGCAATAAAGATAACTAGAGATGTGATGCATAAAGCTTTGATAAAAGGTACTTTAAAATGTTTACCTGCAAAAAGCTTCGTAGTGGCAAACTCAAACATCATAAATTGCACAGAACCTTTAACACTAAGCATGCAATGATAAGTAGCAAAATCAAGACTCTGTAGAATCAAGCATGCTATCCAGATAAAGAACAGCATTCAAACAATGGAAAAGGCATGACTCTTCATTGCTGTCAACTTCCATTGGGGATAAAAACAAAACCAAATACAAGGTACAAAGGCATCAGCTGAGGAAATCCGAGAAGATAATAGCTCAAATGAACATGTGTATGGACCAAAGCTAAACAAAAACTACTGTTGTATGATATCTACAATTTTTGAAGCCTGTGTCATGTGCTCAATACACTAGAATGTTTTTTAGGTCAACCATTTATAGGCTAAATTATAGTCGCTTTCTCCATTTGATATCCTTGACTTCATCATCCACTTCTTCTTGAAACTATGTGATGATTTTGCTACTATTAATCTAATATCGCATTCAATGTACTTATCTCTCGCTCTTCTGTACAAAGACATCCTTATCTTTACACAGCTATAGCAGTTCTTAAAATTAAGAACCACACTTTGACCCTAATACACGGAAGGTTAGTCACACCAACACTGAAACCTCCAATTCTTCCTGTCAGTATTTAACCTAATATCCAAAGGCAGTTGACTCTCAATATTGTTCCACTGTTAGTCACAAGAAATACCTATCGACTAGCTGAAAGTCAAACCACTGATCCATTTCTCTTCCTCTTTAGATATCCTGGCTTATTAGAGACAACATGCCTTTTTCAACCAGATTTGCAAATAACCTCGTGCAATTCTTTCCAGAAACAAGTGCACTAAGACAAGCACAGCATAACGAGATGTGATTAAGCTTAGCAAGTAGCTAAGACAAGCATTCTAGCTCTCCCCTGAACTAGGCCTAGAAAGACTTGCATTATACAGTATGTGACAAGATTTGACTGCATCTATGACTTCTCAAATTGGTAATACAGGTCCATATGTGTAATTAACTTGCTAGCACACATGTAAGAGATTAAAATGAATAAAGGCAGCAATTTCAGGTATCCTTAGCTTAGGTATGGGTTAGTAGGTTGGAGAAAAGGATGAGGGGTTTTGGAGGTGGTGATGGTGTGATTAGTGGCGACATCGCCCGCAAGAACGCCGGCAAGGGTGGTTTCAATGGCAGCAGCAAGTGGAAGGCAATGGTAGGGTCACGACAGGAGGGTGAATGGCCAAAGGGAAGGCGAAGAAGGTGAGAGGGGATGGCTGCGGGTACAGGTTGCAGGGAGAGGGTTAATGGCGACGATCACCAGCGACAACGCCGGTGAGGGTAGGGCTGAGCATGGCTGCCACTAGGTGAGGAGAGGGGGAAGGCACCAGAAGCAATGGAAAGGGTTAAGCATGCCAACGAAAGGTCTAGGTAAGGATTAATGGCCGTGGTAGGAGAAATCGGCCGTTATCGCCGGCGATGGGTTATCTTGGCCGTGTAGGGTTACGGTATGGAATACAAAAAGAAAACGGGAGAGAGGAGATGAAAACCGCGTAACTATGAGGGTGAGATCTTACCGGAAATTCGTCGGGGAGGCGGGATTCGCCGATGAAACTCACCAGAAACAATGTAAAAACCGCCGGTTAGGGTGGAGATGAGGGTTTGGTATATAAGGAGGTCGTAGGGTATGACGAGGCTCGTGGATGGGAAAATTGAAGACGCCGAAAACACGAGATCGTCGGAGCACGCCGCCGGAATCCACCTTGGGATCGATCACGCGGTGGAGAGGTGTGGGATCAGTAAGGGGTCGGGCGAAGGAAAGAGACGGGAGAAGAGGGAAATAAGAACAGAGGGGCGCATGGCTTAGGCCATGGTTTTTTTTTTTTACTTTTTATTTTTTATTTTTTATTTAGGAAAAGCTGCTCGATTTTTTAAAGAATTAACGACTTAATTAAACTCCTTGGTTTTATCTTATTAAAATTGATTGCAATGAACCATTTATATTTATTTTTTACAAATTAGGATCCCTTTCATATTTTTTTGAACTTTTTAGGTTACATGAGTAACCCCCGTCGGGGCACTGCCTCGGACCCCGCGACCTGACCGGGCAGGTCAATCCCCGCCGAGGCGCTACTCCAGACCTCGACAGCTCTACGTAGTGTGTAATAAGCGAAATAGATCCCATAAACCGTTTACCTTCCGGGGGCAGCGGCCCCGGAAACCCCATCCAGGGTGCTGCCCCGGACTCCGACAGCTCTGTGTAGTGTGCATGTCATAATCGAGTCGGCGACAGAATCCAAGGTATTCCATTACACAACACCACCATCGTTGCAAAAAGGTTTGAACATTTACACCGATTATACTGAACATCCATTAGTGGTAATGTGTATCGTTTTTACAAACTTAAATTGACATTTGCAATGTTGTCGTAGAAAGAGTTTACATCAAAACATATCACCTTGCAGCACTTAGCAAACTGTTGCTGCTTAACTGTTGCAATAAACCATTTTCCTGCAACGGTTAGAAACTGCTGCCCGTAAACCGCTGCTATAAGTAGAACTAATAGCGACAATTAACTTAACCGCTGCAAAAAATTTATCTTTTGCAACAATTGTCAAAACCGTTGTCTTTCAAGTACCACATCGCAGCGGTTATGAGAAGCGCTGCAAATAAACTGCTGCTATAGAACATATGTCGGCGGTTTACATACTGTTGCTAATGAACCGTTGCCAGAAATATAACTATTAGTGACAGTTATGTAAACTGCCGCAATTCCTGCAGCGGTTAGAAAACGGCTGCACGTCAACCGCTGCTATAAGTAGAACTAATAGCGACAGTTAACATAACCGTTGCAAATATTTCATCTTTTACAACAATTGCCAAAACCGTCGTCGTTTAATTACCACATAGCAGCGGTTATGAGAAACGCTGCAAATAAACCGCTGCTATAGAACATGATCTACCAACGGTTTACATACTGTTGCTAATGAACCGCTGCAAGAAATATAACTATTAGCGACAGTTATGTAAACCGCTACAAGTTGGATATTTTTTGCAACATTAACCAAAACCGCTGTTATAGAACTTCATTTTAGCAACGGTTATATCTAAACCGCTGCCGTATCTAATTTTATAGCAGCACTTCCTCAACCGCTGCAATATAACCGCTGCAGAATGAGGTAATTTTTTGTAGTGAAAGTTGAATCGAAATCGAAAAGCCGAACCGAATCAAATAATTTACAGAAAAATCAAACCGAATTAAATAATTTCGACGTTTTCCATTCAGTTCGGTTCGGTTCTACATTATAAAATTCAGTTAAAACCGGAAAAAAAATGAACTGCTTAGTAAACTAATCATTTTTTATTTAAAAATAAGTACACAATTTAGTTCAGTCCGATCTGATTTTCAAAATTTGACGAAATTAGTTTGGTTCGGGTTTGACTTGTAATTTGGTTCGGTTTTTAAAAATATGAACCAAATTTTTTTTTGACTTTTCAATCCTAGACCGAAAATTGAACCAAAAATCGAATGCTCACATCTAGTCATTAAGGGTCCCCCCCCCCACCCCACCTCAACTCACCTCACACAAAGAACTTTTGCATATTTCATATGTAATATGGCAAAAGTTGTAAAGATCGACTAAATAATAGTCCTGTTTTGTCTGCCCCCTTTTCTCCACTTATTGCTAGGAATATTGTTAGATTCATCTTCATATGGGCAATTCATGACAATACTAGATTTGTAACTAGACATGAAATTGGTAAAATCAGTCTTGTATATAGGTGATTCGAACTGATTGGGTGAAGACAGTTGGTTGGATCAAGTAGCAGTGAAGCTGGTTGGATCAAGTAGCATAAAGTTAGCTGGATCGACTCATATCTTATGGAGGACATCAAGCCACGTTTCCTCCCAAGCCTACAGCCATGGTTTCCCAAAAATAAAGATGGAAAGCTTGAGAAAGGATGCATAATCGGATGGTTTATATAAGAGCTTCCTATTATGATAAGCTAGAGCTTGTCACACCTCATGTTTGAGTTTGATGAGAAAGAGAAAAGTTTTGCTATTTTAAGGGCAGCCGGGCACCGAGCAATATGGTTGATCGGATGGTTAAGAAAAAGCAGTCGACTACTACTCATATGCGAGTCTTGATCAGAGGGTGTTGCCCTATTTAAGGGCTGGTTGGACAGCGGAGTAAGATCCTTCGAGCCTTTGAGGGAGAGAAGGAGACGGAGCTTTCTAGAGCGTTTCTTGTGCATCTCGAAGGTGAAGCAACGTGGGTTCATCTGTCGAAGCGAGTCGACGTTACAGTGTGAGAGATTGCGGAGGCGAACAATCAGGAGAAGCAAAGTTACGGACCATGCTTTGAGGAGCCGAGCAAATGCAAGAACGATGGCGTGTTTATGAGAAGTCAGTACAGTTGGTCATTGTCAACTTGTGTAAATGATACTCTTATTTTTTAATGGATTGTTTTCACCTGATCTTGCGTTGGGCCAGTGGTTTTTTTCCGTGAGAATTTTTCCACATTAAATATCATGTCTCCTTTGTTATACATGTTTGATTTCTTAAATATATCTGCTTCAGTGTTTTTCATATAATTCATATCGGTTTTATAATTTCACTTGTCTCTCTCTTCTCATTAGTGTTCTAAATTTTGATTAATGGTGGACTCCATCTCTCTCCCTAACGTCCATCTATCTATTTTTATGCGTACCTTAAAAAGTTGTTACACGTTTAAGCTTTGTCATCGTTTTGAAATTATCATGCTTACTGATAAAAAAAATGATGGAATGCTTATTATTTGCCAATGATCACTCGACTTTTTAATTGTGAACTTATCTCCACATGTAAATTAATTTATAGATAATTAGTGTTTACACCAATTTTATAAAACTTGTTGATCCCTACATCACTATCATTAGATTTAAGGTCTAAACATCATTTTTCATTAGTTATGATCAGTTATATTTGGTTATGGATTTCTGATGACATTTTTACCCTTATCTATGTTAACCGATAGGATGCTATAATCGCCCACCTCGCCGCCGACACCGTCCACTACAACCCCTCCGACGTATCCCCTGCCACCGGTGTCCGCGACCATAAGCCCCGACTTTGTCGAGACCCATCATTTTCTCTGCCTCTAGCATCATCTACGGCTCCTCCCCTCCACCCCATCTCCTTTCCGACCTCTCCGAGGTCTCCCTTCACCGACGCTGTCCTTCCGTCCATTGGCGACCGCATCCGAGCTCGAATATCGCCGAGATCCGTCACCTCCTTCGCTGCGGAAGCTACCCTGCCATTCCTCTCCACCCCGCGCCTCGTCGACCCCATCCGAGCTCTTTCCCTCGCTGTCCGTCGCCTCGTGGAGCCCCGTCGACCTCGTCTCCGATCTCCACTCATCCTTGGTCGGCAGTGGGGTGGTGAGGCCCGGGATTGGAGCCAATGGAGGTTCTGGCGAAGGATGGCATGGTGATGAGAAGGCCGAAGCGATGATGCTTGGTCGGGTAGGGCTGGAGACAAGGCAGTCGGCAGAAAGGAAGGAGAGGAAGGAGGCGGCGGAAGTTCGCGGGAAGGGCGGCGGCGTCCGGTGGTGGTGTGGTTGGAGAAAACAGTGCGGCGACAAGATCGGCGACGGCTTGCGGTGGTTGGCAAGGAAATCGAAGGAGATGAGCAGGGAAGGTGGCAGGTTGGTGAGGTTTGGCCTAGGACTCGCAGAAGGTGGTTGGGGCCGGAGTCCAGCGGCGGAATTCCCGTGAGAAGACTTGGCGCTGACGTGGTCGGCATGGACGGCGAATGAGACCGCCGCGGTCGGTCGCGTGTTTGAGTTAGGAAAAGGTGATTGGGAGAGAAGAGAAGGCTTGGAGGAGAGTGAATGGATGTGATTTGATGGACGATGTAGATGGGAGGAAGGTGGGATTAGATGGATGTGATTATTAGGTGGGATTAGTGGGTTATGATGGTTGTTTGATAAATTTGAAGGATTGATATGTAATGGGAAGATAAAAGATAATATTCATGAACACCAAACCCATTCGTGAACATCAGTGAAAAAGAAATAAGAGAATAGTGAAAAAGAGAAAATAGAATACACCAAACTCATTCGTGAACATTAGTGAAAAATAGAAAAGAGAATTGTGAAAAAGAGAAAATAGAATACTAATGAACACTAAACTCATTTGTGAACATCAGTGAAAAAGAGAAAAGATAATAGTGAAAAAGAGAAAAGAGAATACACCAAACTCATTCGTGAACATTAGTGAAAAATAGAAAAGAGAATAGTGAAAAAGAAAAAAGAGAAAAGAGAAAAGAGAAAATTGAAAATTGAAAAAGAGAAAAGAGAAAAGAGGTGAAGTTGGGAGCTCGTCGTCGGTTAAGACAAGTATGGGAGGGATAGTAGGGACATAAGGGAATGATTCTGGTGGCTGATCGACGAGAATGGCGGCGGAGACGGGGGATCGAAGAGAAAAGAGAAAATTGAAAATTGAAAAAGAGAAAATTGAAAAAGAGAAAAGAGAAAATTAAAAAAGAGAAAGTAGAAAAGTGAAAAGTGAAAAGTGAAGTTGGGAGCTCGTCGTCGGTTAAGACAACTATGGGAGGGATAGTAGGGACATCAGAGAATGATTTTGGTGGCTGATCGACGAGAATGGCAGTGGAGACGTGGGATCGAAAGAGAAAAGAGAGAATTGAAAAAGTGAAAAGTGAAGTTGGGAGCTCGTCGTCGGTTAAGACAAGTATGGGAGGTATAGTATGGACATCAGGGAATGATTCTGGTGGCTGATCGGCGAGAATGGCGGCGGAGACGGGGGATCGAAGAGAAAAGAGAAAAGAGAAAATTGAAAAAGAGAAAAGAGAATACTCATGAACATTAATGAAAATTATTGACAAAGTGAAAAAAGAATAATGCAATCCATTCGTGAACATAAGTGAAAAAGAAAAAAGAGAATAATGCAATCCATTTGCGAACACCAGTGAAAAAGAGAAGAGAATAACGCAATCTAATCGTGAAAGTAGTGCACTAGATCACCAAAAAGAGGATAGAGAAAAGAGAATACTAGAATGTAATACATTCACTCATTATTCTCTTTTATTGGCTTTCTCTTTTTTACGGATTGAATACTGCAATCGATTCGTAACATCATTGAAAAAAAGAAAAGAGAATACTCATAAACATTAATGAACATCAACGACAAAGTGAAAAGAGAATAATGCAATCCATTCGTCAACATCAGTGAAAAAGAGAAAAGAGAATACTCATGAACATCAGTGGAATGCAATACATTTCAATTTTCAGTTTTCTCTTTTCAGTTTTATCTTTTATCTTTTATCTTTTCTCTTTTCAATGCGGATTTTGACAGCCGCTTCCTGCAGCTCCGCTTGGACTCTTGATGAAGTCATCCTCGTTAATGGGGTGATGAGCGGCGATAGGTGGCGACGACGGTGGCTTCTGTTTCAATTTTCTCTTTTCTCTTTTCAGTTTTCAGTTTTCAGTTTTCTCTTTTCAATTTTCAATGCAGATTTCGACAGCCGCTTCTTGTAGCCCATGTTGTGCGCCAGAGGACGACAGTGGCGCGGAGATCCGGCCCTGACGACGGCAACGACATCGAACTTGTCAGGGGAGACCTCGACGCCAATATGTGAATCAAATGTAGCCCAGCATGAACTATTTCCGCCAGTAGATGGAAGAAACACCAACACAGCCCCATCACAAACCTCAATTCCATGGATGTTTGGAGCCTCTGCGAGACCCAAAAGCCACACGAAAATAATTGCAATTAGTTTTTTGCAAGCTATATTGGCTTATTCGATCCATAACTACACAATCAGATTTGACCATCGGCCCTACCAATTAAATAAACAAAAAATGTGAGGACATGTCCCTCTACCCCTGTGGCTCGTTGTGCACCGCAAGGGCAATTTGGTAAATTGCGCCTTGTTGGTTTGTTTCACACCCGCGTATGCACACACTGGCCTTGTCTGTGTTCGTGTTTGTTTATAATGGCTAGGTGGACCCGGGATCGGAATATCCCAGCTCGGGCGCGCGGAAGCTTACCTTTGGGTAGCTGACGACCCTCGAGCGATCGATCGCTCCTTGGAGCGATCGGTCGGACTCGTGAGTGAGTCGGTGGTGGGGTCGAGCCAGGGCGCGAGCGATCGATCGCTCCTTAGAACGACCGATCGGACTCGCGTCGGTGGCTTTTCTGCTTCGCGAGGACGGCCACCGCTGGCCGTTGCTCTGTCGTGTCAGAGGGGGGAGGACTTTCTCTCCCCTCCCTTCACATTTCTCCCCTCTTTTCCGGCTTTCCCCTCCCCCTTTTTCCCTTCCTTTCTTCCTCATTCTCTTCTCTTCTTCTTCCTTCTTCTCTTCTTTCCCGCGGTGCTCTGTTTCATCTCTTCTCCGCCGGCGAGCTTCATCTCCTCCGTTCTCCCTCCTCCGACCATCTTTTTCGGCGTTCTAAGGCTCGTTGGATTCGTGACAATGATAAGAAGATCCCTGAAGTGGTTTGGAGGCTTGTTGGTGATCAAATTGCGGGGAATCAGCCGAGGAAAGCGCAGCTAGGTAGGGTTATACCTACTGTGTTTATTTCGGATTTTCTCTAGATCTAGCCGTTGGATCTTGTTGATCCTTATTTTGTTGGTTTCCTTATGCCTATTAGAATTACTGATTTAAGCTTCATGTTAATCAGTTGATATTTGAGTAGGTTTTATGCATGATTAGTCTCGGATTTCTGGTTTTCTGCTGTTCTTGAAGAACAGCCGGCCTGCGGTGAGTTTTTCGGCTGGCGTGTACATGATCTTGGCTTTTGATAAACATAAGAGTTATAGATCTCCTTGTTAGCTTTCCATTCCATCTTTTTTCGTAATTTTCGAATTTTTCTACTATATCTTATGAATTGTTTACTGGAGGGCTGCGTTGCAGAAATTAATTGTTAAGTTAGTTGATTAGCGATTTTTGATTAGCGTTTTCCTGTTAATCCAACCGTTGGATCATTATGAATTTTGAATATGATGATCCTGGCATATACACCTACTGGTGGCTAAGTTGGATCTTGAATCCAATATCGTTTGGACATCAGATCGACAAGATCAAATAGCCCCTAAGTAGAGGTTTTGGGTGTTTGAATATAATATTATATTTCGAAATATAATATTATATTGTTTACTGTTCATCAGCGGTTTTCGTTGTTGCTTCCCGTTGCAGGAGTCCGGGGTTGACGGTCGCGGTACCGTCATAATGCCGGGACCCGCTGCGGATCGGCTGGCAGCGGTTGGTAGTACCGCTGCAGCGATCCGGTAGACTTATGTGATGCTTGACATACTATTGCATGCTTTGCTTCTGATCTGTGTATGTCATAGCATGCATTGTTGTTGTGTGCATTAGTTGCATTGGTTAGGGCGTGGGTGATCTTTGGGTCGCCGTCCCGAGGCTGGAAGCTCGGACTTAGCCCTAGGACCGGGGTTGGGCTGTTAGGACCCGGTTTGAATGGTGGTGACCAGTCGATTCGATGATAGGCTTAGATGACTGGTGCACTTGTGGCTTGATGATTATAGAGGTCGTGTCGGCCTTGAGTCTGATGCTGAGGTGTAGCCGGTGTCCCACTGTGCTGACCTTTGGTGTCGCCAGTGTTGTTCCTGTTACTGAGTGCCGTCCCTGGGCCTCAGGGACACGCGGTGGGGTTATGGGACCCCTGTATACACCCAGGTCCTACTTAAGGGCGACACTGTTGCGTTTCCCTCTTCATTCTGTGTGTCGTAGTGTAGATCCCTTCTGAGCTTAGTGCTCACACCTACCCGGGCTGCGTTTTGCAGGTGCAGGCGTCAGTTCTTCCTCTGTGGCCCCTACCGGGCAGTTAGTCGGCGGTGCGGCGGCACCTGGTGGATTTTGAGAGGTGGCGATATTTACTGCTTTTACCCTTTTGCTAGTTAGTCTCCTACGGGAGTGATGTTGTATTTTGAATCTTCCCCTCTCCGAGAATTTGTATATTAACACTTTGAGTTTTAATCTGTGGTTCGAGGTTATGCTAATCATTGTTGTTTTAATTGGGGGCTTTTGGTGAATTGTTAGGAGACCAATAGGTTAGAGGGAACCCTCGCTAGCTTTGTTTTTCGCGTTTTGTAGATTCTGGTTCGCGTCGCCCGGCCTGGTTGGGCTTTCGCGGGTCGGGGCGCGACAAAAAATCCTCTAAGAAGAGATGGTTCTGACTTTGATGGAGAGTCGACGGAGCCATGGTCGGAGAAGAGAGGACTGATCTAGCCTCGAGAGCTTCGGAGTAAGAGGGATCGACAAAGAGGGGGAGAAAGCGAGGAGATGAGGGAGGTGTGGATGGGGGGCAACACGGGTCTCAAAGTGTGAGGAGCTGCCCCTCTTTTCCCTTTTGGCTTGTGTTGACCCCAAAGGCAATTTGGAAAATTGCGCCTTGGCGGTCGTTCCACACTGGGTGTGCACACGCAGACCTTGTTTGATGCTTGTGTTTGTTAGAAAGGTTAGGTGGGACCTAGTTTGGGAATTCTGGGCTTGGGCCCGTTTTCCAGCCCAAGGTTGCACTTCTGGGCAGGGAGGATTGATCCTTGGGTCGTGGAGGATCGATCCTGCCTGTGCCTGGAAGTCTTTGTCGGTGGCTTTCGAAGGACGGCCACCGCGGTGGCCGTCGCTTCCCCTGTCAGGCGAGGGAAGACTTTCCCTCCCCTCCCTCAGCTTTTCCCCGCATTCGCCGGCTTTCCCCCGGCCTTACCCCCTTCCCTTCCTCCTTCCTTTCTTCTTCTTCTTCCCTCTTCTTCTCGCAGCTCTGCTTCTTCCCCTGTTCCAGCTGAGAGCTCCCGCTCGCCGTTCTTCCTCCTCCGGCCACCTTTCCTGGAGCTTGAAGGCTCGTTGGGTTCGTGGCAAGGCGAGGAAGATCCTTAGCTAGACCTTGGGGATCGAAGCTGCGTTGAAGAGGTAGGGATCTCACTCAAACCTCCGGCTTGCTTTGAGGGTTTAAATCCGGGTTTTGTTTTCAATAGATCTCCTCGTGGAGTTGTTGGTTTCCGGTTTTGAAGCCATGAGTAGCTTCGTGTTGCTTAGATCTACCAGCCCACCAAGTTTGGTGAGGTTTGGTTGTGTCTTCCGACGGCTTTTCCGGCCGGAAGCACGCCGGAACCCATCAGGATCGATCCTCCTGGGAGGAAGCATCGGTCCTTCTGGTGTTGGCTTGCTGCGCCCAGCACATGATCGATCTTCTTATGGGAGGAGATCGATCATGGGGCCTGGGTGAGCATGGTTACCCTTCGTCCCGAGAATGATCGATCTTCCTGGGAGGAAGGATCGATCTTCCTTGGTGCGACTGGAAGGGCGCCCTCTGTCACCAAAAAGATCGATCTTCCTGGGAGGAATGATCGATCTTCTTTGGCTCGACAGTGAGGGAAGCTCACTGTTGCTTGAATGATCGATCCTTCCTTGGTGAGGATCGATCCTTCGGTAGCAGAGAGGGTTTTCGAGGGTTTTGCCCGCGGGGCTACGCATGTAAGTGGATTTTGACGGTTTTGCCCTTGGGGCTTCTATGTTTTACATCATGCTTGAATGTTTATCGCTTTGTGGTTAATCGAGGGACTAATGAATCCTCGGGAATGCTTAGTGTAACTAGGCCATGGGTTATGCCATTTTATCGCTTTATGGTGAACCGAAAGAAGTCATGATCCTCGGGAGTGTTTAGAATAAATGGGCCGAAGGTGTGCCTTTGCTGTGTTGCATGTTACCGCTTTATTTTATATCCTGCCCTGCTCCTGTGCATTAGACATGCTAGGTTGGACTGGGTGGGGTTGACCCGTGGACTCCAGTGATCTAGGACTAAGCGTGGGATGCCGTTACCCCGGTAAGGGTGTCCTACAAGTATCGTCCAGCCCACCCTGTGTCAAGGACCGTCGGAGGTAGCCCAGTTCTTGAGCAGTGGCTATCGGAGGGACGTAGGTTGGACAGGAACCCTGGGGGGGGGGGGGGGGAGGACATCGATGGGATCGATGGACTCCCTGGCTAGGCTTAGTCTTGGGTCAGGAGTTAGGGGTCCTGTTGGCTCTGTGGCTTGGAGTGCTGAGAGATGGTAGTCTTAACCTCGGTCGTTCCGCCAAGTGTGGAGATCTCGCTTGGGGAAGGGTGTCCTACCAGTAGCGTCATGTCCACCCTGTGTCAGGGATTGTCGGAGTTGCCCACCCCTGAGCAGTGGTTGTCGGAGGGGCGTACTTGGGACAGGAATCCTTCGGGTTAGTGACGGGATTTATGGGATCCTTGGCAAGCCTCAGTACTTGGCCTCAGGGTTGGTTCGTTGGGTTTGCCTTCTTAGCGGGAGTGGTAGAGTAGGACCCTACTGAGCTGTTGCTCATTCCTACCTGGACTGTGTGTTTGCAGGTGCGGGTCCCCGTTCTCCTCCGGTGCTTCCCCGTCGGCCGTCTCGTGGCAGCGTGCCGGATCCTGACCATGTCTGAGGGTCAGGATGGTTTCTTTTGTGCGTTCGCTGAGACCCCGGTGGGTAGTATAGCTTCTTTTTGGGGACTGTTGATCCCTTGTAGCTTGTTGTACTAGACTCTGTTTAACTCTTTTATTACTGTTTTGTAATAGATTGTTAATAGATGTTGTTGTAGCTCGCTTCCGCTTGTGCCTGTTGGCAGCTGTTTCCGCCAGCTGTCTTTTAGTCTCGACTGTTTCCGCCAGTTGAGGCTAGTAGTTGTAGGTTTTCCCCCTCGCGGTCCCGGCCCGGGTGCGCTCTGCGGGTCGGGGCGCGACACAAAGATTTGGGGGGAGAGAGACGATGACTTGCCAGCTTATGCTTCACAAAAGCTTGGGACAGGCAATCGGCGATGGCCGGAAAAGAAAGTAGAGAGCTACCAAAGAAAGAGAGAGGAGGGAGGAAGCTTACTTCAACTAACGGTCGCCGATAAAAGCAAGAGAGGAGACAGGAGGAGAGATAGGCGATGAAGGCGGTGGGTCACAGACTCACGGTCAAGGGCTCATCGCCGGTGGTCGAAGGAGTCCTCAACGCCGCAGCGTGTCTCGGTGAGTTCTGTTTCCCGGGCAGGTTCCGAGGTCTAGAGGAGGTAGGAGGGGAGGAGAGGAGGGGGGAGGTTAAAGGGGATTTGGTGATAGTAATGGAGAGAAGGGTATATGTGTATTTTGTAGTGTAAAATGGTGTTAAGGACCCAAATCTTATGCTTAGTGTTTTTTTTTAACAGGATAAGTTTATTTTATGGTGCTGGAGCCCCTTCCTCCATTAATTTAGGGAGATTTGTCAATAGGTACAAAAAAAAAAATGGTATGGCTTAAAATCCTATAAAACTTTCCTTCAATCATTTACTACATTTCTCTATTCAAAAGACCAAACTGCCCCTATTATATACTTATATATATCCATAACCCCATATCCCCCTTACCCCCCTACCCCCCTACCCCCCTACCCCCCCTCCGGTTCGTCGTCGATCCCCGGCGCCCCGTCACCACCTCCTTCACCCGCGCTATCCACGCCGCTGTCACCTTCTCCGGCTCCCCGTCGCCGATCCAGTCGAATTCGGTCGGATCAAGGTCACCGCCACCTTCTTCCCCGACTCCTAGTGGCCGATCTAGTCTTCCCCGGCTCCCCGTTGTCAATCCAGTCTGATCCCGTCTCCAATCTGGAGGTCCACATCACCGGTCCCGAGCTCACTGTCCGTCGTCGATCCCGAGGTCCCCGTCGCTATCCCGAGGTCCCCATCCGTTGTCAATCCTAAGCTCCCCGTCGCCGATCCCGAGCTCCTCGTATGTCGTCGATCCCGAGGTCCCCGTCTCCAATCCCAAGCTCCCCGTCCGTTGTTGATCCCGAGGTCCCCGTCGCCAATCCTGATCTCTCTGTCCGTCGGCGATCTCAATCTCCCTGTCACCGATCTCGATATCCCTGTCCGATCCCGAGCTCCTCGTCGCCGATCCAGATCTCCTTGTCTGATCCCGAGCTCCCGGTCGCCGATCCAGATCTTCTTGTCCGATCCCGAGCTCCCCGTCGCCGATCCAGATCCCCTTGTCCGATCCCGAGCTCCCCGTCGCCGATCCAGATCTCCTTGTCCGATCCCGAGCTCCATGTCCGATCCCAAGCTCCTCGTCGCGATGCCGTCGGATCCGACTAGCAACGGCGGAGAGTGGACGTCGACCACGGGCCACCCCCATCTCCGAGCTCCGTAGCCGCCAACGTCCTTCCTCAACCTCCTTCCTCCTCCCCTCTCTTCTTCCACTCCCCATCCACCTCCTCCCGCCTCCTCGACATCTTCGCCAAGTCTCACAACGTCTCCCTCCTCTGGGACTTCCTCCACCACATCGCCATCGCCTAGCTCCTCACCCTCCGTGCCTTCCTCAACGCCGCCAGGCACCTCGCGGAGCCCTGGGAGATCACCAAGTGCGTCCAGCTCTTCCACCTCGCCGGCTCTCACAACTTGTCTCTGTACATCATCGGCACCCTCAATCGCGTCGTGTGTGGCCTCGCCTCTCACAACCTCGTTGACGTCCTCGTCGGCCCACCGGATGAGGAGACGTATGGTGGACGAAGGGCTCGAGCAGGATGCGGAGTCCCAAGAGGAGATCGTGGTGACCCTTTTCAAGAATAATTGCTTCAATGATGGAAAGTAACTTTGGTGGTGGAAAGTAGCTAACAAAAAGTAACTAGCAGAAAGTAATTTGTAACTTGAGTTATTTTTCACAATTATTACAAGTTAATTTTTATATTCCAAATGTTAGTACTAAAAAATGTGTTATTTTCCCCCCATATTTTCCTTATTTTAGCTGATTTTTTCACATATTAATGGTGAAAAGTAACTAATGGAAAGTAATTTGTAGGAACTAACTTACCAAGATTCTGTGGAAAGTAACTTACCATGATTTTGTGAAAAGTAACCTGAGTTGTCAATGAAATCGTGGAAAGTAAATTGAGAATTACTTTTCAAATTAAATTAATTGAAAGTAACTTAAGTTACTTTCCATAATTATTATTACAAGTTATTTTCCATATTACAGATATTAGTAATGTGGAAAGTAACTTAGCATGATTTCCATAATTGATACAAGTTATTTTCCAAAAAAACTAGAAAGTAATTACCAAAAATACCAAAATTGTGGCGGAAAGTGACTATCAAAAATACCAAAATTGTGGCGAAAAGTGACTATCAAAAATACCAAAATTGTGGTGGAAAGTAACTACCAAAATATTGGAAAGTGAATCCCCCCCAAAAAAATGGAAAGTCATTACGGGAAAAAAAAACAGGAAAATAACTTTCCGCCACAATTTTGCTATTTTCGACGTCGAAGAAGAGTTAATTTTCGCCACAATTTTATTATTTTTGGTAGTTACTTTCCAGTTTTTTTGGTAATTAATTTTCATTTTTTTTGTAGTTACTTTCCAGTTTTTTTTGGTAGTTACTTTTCAATTTTTTGATAGTTACTTTCTACTGGAAATTAAGGGAAGATAGGCTATGCTCTCACATTTACTTTTCAATTTTTTTATAGTTACTTTCCAGTTTTTTTGGTAGTTACTTTTCAATTTTTTAATTTTTTTGATAATTAAGGGAAGATAGGCTATGGATCTTGGAAGGGCATTTTAGTAATAAAAAAAACTACAGTGAATGTGAGAGCAGTAAATGCCTTAACAAAAATGTATCAGGACTTCAGGGCAAATATTTCCTTATCGTGGGACTAAACGCAAATTATCTGACTAATCTACCTACCTTTTTTTAATAAATATTTTATAATTAAGACAATTATCCAAAGGGTGCTATGATTGATATCTCAAGCCAAGTTTAAATTAAATTTCGGATAAGATCTCAGGAGTGGTGTGTAGCCTAACTCTTACTCTATATATGCGTGTGTGCCCACATTTTTATTCTCTTATCTCACTTTTTCTCGTGTGTGTTGGGGAAACGAAAAGTTGGCCCCGAAGATAAAATTCCTGGCTTCAGGCCTGCCCCGAGCCACAAGACATCATTGGCTACTGCCGCACTGAGATCTCTTATTCAATCAAGACCACATGCATCCTCTACGAAGAAAGATAAAGCTTGAGAGGATAATTTCCAAGGGACCGGTCTAAACTATTTAGAGGAATCATGCCATGTTGAGCGTCAAAACTTCAGCCTCAACCGTTTGCATAGGAAAATGATTTGTGTATATGTCATGTGCATGTACACGGACTATGTGGCTAACATCGAAGCTATTATTTTTTCCCTGATAACATCACTTTAGGTGTTGGATGTTAGCCATATAAAGATGTACATACATGTACCTCAATCAAAGCCCGCGTATTATATATAGCACAACCAACCAGGCAGGCAACCACCTCCACCCAGATGGCGTTCACTATCCATCGGTGAGTTATGTTTTTTCAAGCTAAACATTTCATTTCTATTAAAGTTGGGTTGGCTGAAGATGGAAAACGATGGCTATCAAGACTATCACCTCTTATCAGTTGCAAATATAATTCCCATTAGGGTGCATTTGGTTGTCTTTATCAAGGCTGCGTCGATCATTTCATTGCGTATTTAATTTGCTTGTATATATGAGAATATAGGATGAATTTGGTGATATATATATATATATAATGGCATATATGTAAATATTCACTATTGTTTATAAGATATATAATTTTATATGCACCACACTAATTATAAGATACTAGGTGGTGGGCTCGTGCCACCTGGCACGGCTAACTGCCCGCTCCCACTATCTCTATAATAACTTACACCTTAACCCACTATCCTTTCTTTTTTTTATTTAATTATAATTTTATGACACGTGTATGCCACGTGTATGTCATGTGTGTATAAGTTTATAACTCAGATTATGAGTCATAAGGGATAACTATCATCGGATCTTATAAGGTAGATAAGGATGTATATTTAAAACTAACCTAGGGAATTATGATAATAATATACAAAGTTAACTTAGGAAAATATACATATAAACAAATTAATAGAAGGGAAACGGTTGTAACCGTTATTGCTCCTTATAAGGTTGATTTAATTCTATATGCCGAACTGTTGGCGATTAACACCTGAAAGCTATGGCAATCCCGCACAAAAAACACACAAAAAGAACAAGAGAGAAAACAATTCAGAGACACGTGATTTACGTGGTTCAACAAGATTGTCTATATCTTGGGGGTTCGTCTTCTTTCACTATGAAGGGGTCATAATTTCTCTTCTCACATCCGCTTCAATATATCTTTATCCTTGATCTCCATTCTCTTCACGTAGCCTTCGATTAATTAGCTACCATCGATCTTCCTGCATTTGAGACCTCTCTTGAACATCTTATTCTGATCTTAGGCAATTTCACTCTATCTACTTTGGATCAGGTTTAAATATAAAATAGATTGGGTCCATCAAATTAGATCTCATAAATCATTTAGCTTCCTCTCCCGGCCCGTATGACTCCGTATAGTGTGTCATAATTGAGTCGGTAATAAAATTCAAAATATATTAATGCATAAGACGGTGACACGAATTTAACAGACCCATCCGGATAGGCAAGGGTTGACATGTACATCTAAGGTGGGAATGCTAACATGCTTAGCGGAGCTAGTAAATGTGGTAGTAATGGCGATCCAGTACTGTCAGGAATGACTACGATTAGCTTTGACCAGTACGTAGTCCAATTTTTTTGAGTGTGCAGCTTCGGCTTGACCTGAAAAAAATATCCAGGAGAAAAGAGAGGGCCAGCAACGCCGTAAACAACAAAAAAACCAGTTACGGAATTCGTAACGTCATCCGCGAGATCCTCCAGATATCTTTATCTTTATTATAAGAACAAGAAAGCCCCCCGTTACGTTACTAAATATCTATTCAACCCCCTCTTAAATCAAGAGGCCCAGGAACTCCCACGTGGCTGCTTTCCATCCTCTGAATATAGAATACTGAAAAGGCTTGGAATATTGGGCAGCTGCATGGCAGTGATGAACTCAGTCTCAAAAGAAAGCTCACCGAACTCTGAATTAAAGAAAGAAAAGATAAGAGATTCTTGGTCGTAGCCGCCTTGTTTTTCCTGTGATTCTATAATTGTTTATTCTTGATCCACAGTTCAGACCACCCTGTTGGAGAATGGATGCTTCTTGCCCTTTCCATTTATAGAAAAGAAGAGCCTATGCAGGGGGGCTGGGAAGGATATAATACGTGGGGGAGATGTGGCTTATTGTGGATTGAGAATTCTGAGAGGTGGGTTTTCTTGAATCTTTTTGTATGTATTAATTTGGTCGTAATTGATTGTTCTTGTTGTGTTCTTCAATTGGTTTGATTGGTCTAATTTGTCTTGCTTTTTGTGGCGGATTTGGTTTCATGCTTTTTTCTTTTTTTTTTTTGCGAGATTTCTTGCGGATGTTTACGCTTGCAATATGAGGCATTTGAATGGTTGCAAATAGTATGGAATATTGGAGTTCAAGGATTTTGAGGAATGCCACTTTGAATAGGAATATTGGAGTTGAAGGATGGAATTGAAAATGTCCTTGTAAGGATAAGTTCTTTTTGTGGGTTTGTTGCTTTTGGCCAAAAAATTCCAGTGATCACTAACTTTTTCCCGGTATCTCAGATCATAGTCACATGTCTTGGTGCAACTTAACTGTAGAACAGAGTTTTTATTTGGTTTTTTATCTTCTTGAAGTTAAAAATTACGATGGCTTCCATGTTCCATTTGGGTGGTTATGTTGTCGTGTCTCTTAAACTTGGCAAATGGAAGATCGCATATTGAATATCTGGGCTTTTTTTTACCAGATTTCTTTTTTTGGTTGGTGTTGTTGCAATCGTTTCGGTTGGATTTCTTTTTTTGGTTGGTGTTGGCAAATTTTAGAAGACAGATATTGCTGATTTTTGGAATGGTTATATTGGGGATTCTTTCATCTTTCTTAGTAAGAACCGAGGATTAACATGCTGGTCCATGTAGGTCGGCATGTATCGTGCTGGGTAAGCTTCTTTCTTCTTTCTCTTGACTGTATGTAGACATACAACGCTTGTGCTCAAATAATGAAACATATGAACTGCTAAACCAATTAAAGTTTTTGCTTTGATTCTAGGATTGCTTTGGACCTTTGGTTACCAGGATTCAGCACTCTAGGTAATCGAATAGACATTTCTAGACCTATGATTGTTGCTGCAATTTAGAAATTGGATTTGAAGTCTACATGGTAAGACAAGTAATACGCGATTGTAATAACACCAAGCATCACATTTTCTCTATTCCTAATTTTTAGCATTTATTGTTTTAACTCTTTTATTTTAGATTGCAGCTGGTTGTGTACACAGAGACCATGGATTAATTCAAGTTTTGGGCTTTATGTCGAGAAAAGCTTTCACATAACCAATGTTTAAATTGAAGTCTGTTAACGAGATGGATATCGATTCCTTATAAAGCAAGTTTTTCTGGAATTTTTTTTCTCTTGAGATGGTAGAATTTTACATTCTGCAAAGTTGTTGTTTTACCCTTATGTTCTTTGCATGGTAAGTTATTTGCAGCTTTCTTAAGCATATTTGTTTTCACGCGAGATTTCCATTTTTTAGGCAGAAATCCGAATGGAAGTATGAAGGGGGCTGTGTACGATTTCTATGCTAGCCACAACAAGTTTAAGCCTGTCAGCTGTTTCAAAGTTGGAGGCTTCAGTTACCTGCTTTTAAGGACAGATGATGGACATAAAACATGAAAGCGTAAACTATAAGGATTTAGGTGCAGGTGCAAATGCAGGTTGAAGGACAGACATGGTATTCATTACAACCAATCCTCTCTCTGAGCTAGTATGGTCTCCACATAAAGGTTTGAGTATTAAATATGCTAATTCTAATGTAGCCGAGACAAAAGCTTCTCTTTTATGGAATACAGAATCATTCAACATCATGATCTTGCCGCAACAATGTCCTGGACTTGGGGATAGTAGTAAAACTAGTGATCTAGCTGAAGGGAATTCAAACTTGATTCAGTTGAAACCAAATAGTGATAGTAAAAGTTCAAAGAAAGTTACTGGGTCCAGTCCTCCTCAAAGCCTTACTGGCATGCAGCCATTTTCTCAGTCAACACTTCATGGACAGCACTCAAGTAAGTATTATCGAAACCGATGATCTTAATTGTTGCATTCATTGAGTATCTTACTTGTAGGTAATACTTGTTCTGGCAGGATTAGGTGTGGGGATGGAGTTCTTGAACAGAACAAATGGATTTCCCGGCAATGAGCTGAAGGAAGATAATATAAGTTCTCCTGCAATAAACGAAACAAATGCTTTCAAGTTCAGTCCTGAAACAGAAGTGGTTGAGAATAACCGGAGTTTCATGTCAGGTACTGACTTGCAGAATATTGTGTTGAAATAGCTCTGCTCTAATCATCTTAAGTAGTATGTATGTATCATGATTCTGCAGGTCCAGGTAATTATCTTAACCTGGAGGATCCAGAATCTCATTCAGCACATGCAGAAGCTGGTATCACATTGAACACCCAATATTGTGACTATCTGGGGAGCACAGTCAAATTAAACACCAGTAACACAATGGAATTGGAAGAAAGATTGCCTAATACATATTGTATCTCAGAGAGCGATGAAACCCTTGTTAAGCAACCGCCGACATCGAGAACTGTAGATGGTGGACAAGCAATTGCAACTGTAGATGATGTCGGAGACGTTACAAACATCATGGCGACTCAGAAGCTGCAAAGCTTCCATTCTTCTGGCGGGCAATGTTCACTTGGTGGAGTACAACTCAAAAAGGACAATGGTGTGGCTGCAGCTTCTGAAGCTTTGGAAAAAGATGAACCCGGGATCAGACAAGGATATCCAATTGAAATATCTTCTCCACTTGAGGCCCTATCCATTAGCACATGTAAGCATCTAAATATTGTGAAAACCAAGGAAAATGTCATCTCTGATGCAGAAAACAGCAGTCCCATTGCAAAGGAGAGGGCTGACAGTAACGATAGTGTTGAAAGCTGTAATAGTAAGAAACTCATTTCAATGGGAAAGAGAGCATGGGTTTTTGAACCTGAGGCTTCGACAGGAAGCAAAAGGCATAAAAGCAATGAGGATTGCTGCTCTGGATCTTTGCGGAGACAAGATAGTTCGTTTATGAACTGGATATCAACAATGACAAATGGCTTTTACAGATCCAATGCAGCCACGCATTTTTCCGCGCTTCTTCCAGAAATGTCTCACAAGAGAACAATAAATGACACTTCCATGCCTAACTTAGTGAATAAAAGCAAAGACTTTGTCTCTAGTTCTATGGGTTTTCGATCTATGTTTCAGGCTCTCTATTGTTCAAGCTGGAGGTTACATGAAAATGCACCTGAGGACATTAATCATCAAAAAGAACCGGATAGCCAAAAGGAACTAGTTCCTGGGGAAGAAGTCAGTTGTGTGAATCGTTTTCTGCATGCCGGTGGCATCGATGTGGCGGCTATACATGATGCAGTGCCAATTACAGCAAAAGAAGCTAGCAGTGTTTTGGAAGATGACCAAGTAGCTGGAGAACTATTTTCTGCCGGTAGAGTTCACATAGTTTCTGATGGGGAGGATGTACAATTAAACAACCAGATCCCTGTGGGGAATGAAAGGTCTAAGCAGAGTAGTTTTCAAGTTGAAGAACTTGCTTCTGGTGGTGTCCACCTGTCTACTGTTGATCTATCCATTAACAGTAAACAAAAGAATTGTATCAAGGATGGGTATAGTTTGACGTGCATTGAGTTGCCAAACTCTTCTTTTCAGAATGGTCCTTTATTTCCTTCTGAAGGAAAAACAACAGGCATGCTAACTTCAGTCCAGAACAGCAACAGGAGTGGTTTTCTTGAAAGCTTATGGATAACTCGGCTTTTTCCGAAAGGTTCTGCACCCATGTCTAAATCACAACAATGCAACCAGACTATAGATGCTCCAATTGTGAGGTTTATTAACGACTCTGACAACTACCATCATTTTCCCTCTAATGATACTAGGGACATTGCTTGTGAAGGTACTCAAGAGCATTTTGCTTTTCCTGGTGATTTATGCACTTCAAAAAGAACTGATGACGATCAAAAGTTCACATCTAAGTTAAGTCCTATTTTGCCTTCTGAAAGGGTTAAAAAAGCAGAACCCATGGCTTCTGTGTTTGCAAAGAGATTGGATGCGTTGAAACACATCGTATCCCCAAAAGCTTCAACAGATGCTAATTCTGCACCGAGAACTTGTTTTTCTTGTGGAAAGATTGGCCATAGTTTAAGGGACTGCTCAGATCTAGCTGAACCCGAATATGTAGATCTAGCAAAAAAATTGAAGTCATATGATAGCACAAAGAACACTGATAAGTCATCTCCTTCATGCACTAGTGGTTTCGAGCTCAAACAATGGGCCATTGCTTGTCCTCGTGTTCTTCTAAATAGAAGGCATACGGATGAATCTAAGGTGATTGTTAGAACTGAGAACTGTGAAAGACCTGATGAAAGAGACCGCTATTATTGTTCAAATAGTAGTGATAGAAAAATCATATTGTGTTCTGGAAATAAAGTGGAGCAAGGTGAATTGGTTCATGAGGATGAAATCTCTGAAAGAAGAAAGTCAACAATGAAAGAGTTAGTGACTGGGGATGCTGCATGTACATCTGTGAAGCCTTTCGAGGCAGGTTTTCAAGTACAACCACGTATGGCAAATCAGCCAAGTTGCAGTTCTGAGAACCTCAAGTCGAAGGAAAATCAAATAATACCACTCTGTAACATTGCTACTGCAAAAGTCACTGATTGGCCAGCTGACATTTTTGAAATGATGAAGCAGCTTCAGTTATCTCGCACAGTCATCATTAGGTTTGAAAATCTCTACTGTTTAGAATTGATGATATCTAGCAGTGGTTTCCATGATATAGCATACAGCACTAATTATCATCAAATAGCTCTTAAATGTAATGCACCTTCAAGATTACTTTCCTGGTTGAATTCGGCTTATCATGACGGCACCCATACATCAAGCACCTTCCTGTCAAACATACGTTAGATTCTATGTATATACTGGGTTTCTGGAAGCTCAGTAATTATTCTCATTTTGGGGTTAAACTTATCCTTCTTTTTATGGTTCTAGCACTGACTTGGTTTTGGGGTTTGTAGGATAAAAGAGAGACTTATCATTTAGTTTCCTTAAGGCTCATGCAATGGGACGTCATTTAAAATTTCCCTAGTCTATCTAGAAGCCTAGATAAAGAGCAAATTAACTATTAATTTTATGAGCTTTACCATGCCTCTAAATTCAACTATGTTCCATAAGCTCCTTTAGTGCCATCAATTTTTAGTAGCAATTTCATCCATATGCTGTGATATACTATTCATTGGCCTGCTGTCGAACAAGGTGTTCGGTGTCCACTCATCTGGATCCCATTCATTTACTCCCCAGATAAAATTTCCTCTGATATTTAGTACAGAAAGTAATATTTTCATCCGCATTCCATAAATTAGCACATTTCATGACCATCATGTCTAAAATGGTTTATATTCAGAGGTTAAGGAAGAAATTTATGCTGTAATATGCATGTGTGTAAAAATTGGTTTATGTCAGACACTTCCGTTTTTTGGCTAACTGGTTGATCCTGGATTGCAATCTTGTGGCTTCTTAGCTTTAGAGTATTTTGTGTGCATTTTGCATTTCTTCATGTATGCCTCGGGCATGTCCAACTCAAACCTTCCATTTGATCTTTATGTTCTTCTCACTTGATCATCCAATTAACTGACTTGCATTTAATTTAGCGGAACCCTTTTACTGGTTGCAGTTGAAGATGGTCTCCATTTGACTTATTAGAAGCTGACATTAAGAACAGACATGTACCTGTCATTGGTGTCATAGAGTTCTCATCTCCCATCTCCTTCCTCATGTCTGAACAGTTAGACAATAACCATTGTCCCATGTTTAGTCTAGTCTAAGAGCCTTATAACAAATGCATAAAATGGAATTCCGATAAAGACTAGTTAAAAGAGTTCAATTGTTTTGTTATTTGTTAATGCACTTCTACTTTAAGTTATATAAAGATTTTGATGATGCGACTTTTAATCGTCAGCTTTTAAAATATAAGATCAGTTGAACATGTTGGGCCAACACATTGATGCGAATCCCTGCTAACTTCTTTTACCTTTTTATTTTCTCATTTCCATATTGAGACTTCGCTGCTGTATATGTTGATTTTCAAGCGCTTTTCATTATGTGCTTTGTTGGGATGTTTAAACCCAATTATTTCCATGCCAGTGGACACATACCGGCACGGACTGGTACAATTCCCCTGCCAATACATTTATTAGCTCAGAAAAGCTTTATTCCAAGTATCCGGAAGTCGGCGTTCCTTGTTTAAACCTATGGGCTTCGTATTGCAAATATATGTTGGTCAAAAAATCAGCTCAAAATCAGTCTTTTAATCTAGATTTTCTAACATTGTAAACAAATTAAGTTGCTGAACCTATGATGGTTTTGAGCCTAGATCTTCACATGATTCCAAACTTATTCTGGGTTGAGTTTCTGTTCAACCAACTTAGTAATTGCTGTATTCCGATTCTTTCTATGCTGGAATTCTTGCTGCAACACAAATCTTTGCTAAAAAATGCAGTTTCTCTTTTAATGGTATTCGTCTGCTATGAGCTAATTCATGTTTTGTCATGGACGACGTAGATTGGCAAAATCACCATTTTTCAAATTCATTCTTGATGGTTTCTTCTTGCGTGTTCGGCTTGGGAAGTGGGAAGAAGGCTTGGGTGGCACCGGGTACAATGTGGCAAGAATTAATGGTAAAACGCCTCCAATCCACCCATTGAAAACTTTGTGCTTGTTAGAATTTCTTCTCTTATTCTAGTCAGTAAGGAGTTATATGCATAGCATCATACTGATCCATAGTTAACTGTTAGATGATTTAAACCTGCATATATGTGTGTTTGTATATACATACATATATCTGAGTTCGTTTACCATTTGCAGGTGTGAGCTGTGAAAATTCCTTCTCTGTAAATATAGGGAGCTTCCACTGCATGGTTGATTGCCGTTTTGTATCAAACCGTGAGTTTTTGGAGGTAATATTTTGAATTCTTGATAAGCCCACCGTTCATCATTTGGATGCATATCACATGCTTATTTCCTCTCACTGATTTCTATAAGATGAAGTTAGAGAACTCTAGAAAATTTTCAAATTTTATGTCATGTTTTCGGGCCTACAACTAGTAGCATGATGATTTAGATCTTGACAATGGAAAGAAACCTAGCTAGGCTGTCAAAAAAAAATTTGGCATCCGTTTTGCTTCCTAAATAGAAACACATGGATACGGCACATACAGTCACACTCGTCTCTCCAAGTACGTTATGTGACTATTTCTGCAGCTAATATTATGGAATTATGGCCCCTGGAAGCTCTAGCCTATGCCATCAATGGTTTTATAGCACGGTTTGGAGATGCTTCTGTTGCGAAAATTTCTAGAAACTATTGGTCCCGCTTTTACCCTTTTATTTATGTAGTACTTTACTGCCCAAAATTGGAGAATGCATTCATGCACAAAGCGAAGGAGAATCATATTGTGCATACATAAAAAGTTGCTTTCAAACAGGTTTGATATGGCATATACCATATGATGTGTTACCTGGCTATATGCAAGGTTATATGACTATTAATTTGTAAGTTAACCATATATCAGATTCTCTATTTATTTGCCATGTACATGTTCTGAGAGTGCTAGTTTGAATCATACCATGTTTTTTCTTGTGCTTATTTGAACTCATAGCACCAGGATTCTTATTGGGCTGCTTTCTTCAATGCATCCAGGATGAACTGAAGGCATGGTGGGTCACAAGCACGAGTGGTGACGGCAAACCGCCCTCTAGAGAAGACCTGAAAAAGAAAATCTCAGAAAGAATGAAGTTTGGTTTCTAGGCCGAATCGCGATCTTTCGAGTGTCATTCAACTCCATCTTCAACTTAACAGTGGAAAACATTCGTAAGTTGCCAATCCTCATGAAATCTTCTGGATTGCAAGCGTAAGATAGAAATAGTTGATGGTTTGTGTCATAGTTTCCTAACCAAATTGTAATGTCTAAGCATTTGGCAACGCAAGTTAAAGAGTTTTGCTGTTTACTGTAAAAGGTATGCTGCATCACATGTATATGCAATAGTTCTTGAGACGCAAGGAAACATCAAACACCTAAACAATAGCGTACGACATTATAAGTGAATGTAACAAAGCAGAACTGGAATTTAAGATTTGATTCAGATCTTATTTCTTAGTACATGGGATTCTCACGATCTTTGTTAGGAGATTTTCTCTTTTCAGAGTGGCTGACTCAACATAAAACTCTTTACGTCTGACAATCTCAAGGAAAGTTCTTGAACTTTTGAGATTGATTGTAGCATTTGAAACCTTACATTCGATAAGGGTTCAGGCTATGGCTCTCTTTTCTTTTTTTTCTTCATTAGTTTAGCCTTTTATCAAAATGCCCCGCAGTTTTGATAAATTTGGGGAATTGGGAATTGGATCAAAGACTAATCCATTACCACCACCGGGTACTAACTACTTGGGCTTGGAGTTTATGATTCAATGTAATTTGGATCACTGCCAATTCGAGTGAAGAATTTTCAGTCAAAATTTTCACACGAGAAAGGGTCTGAAATTGAGAGTTAAGTTCCTCGCCTGGAATTGAGAGTCTGAAGACAGGATATTTTTGAGAGAGTTCAAAAGGTGGTTTCAAATAGAACCCTGAACCCTCGCAGCTGTGGTCAAGTCTCGTTGGAGGCAATACCCGGTCCGGTCCAGGATATTTTTTTATCGATGAGTTGAGTTAATTAGGGGTGTCTAACCGGGCCGGGCTGGGTTGGAGGCAATACCCGGTCCGGCCCAGCTTGGAGACCGGGCTGAATCGGATCGGGTTGAGCCGATGCTTTTTTTTTCCATATTGTATGAGCCCGTTCTTGTCCAGATCGTACGTCTCGAATGCATCCCGTAGCTGGTCCACCTCCTTTGCCCCGGCCTTCCTGGCCGCCACCGATCCTCCTTTCCTGCCTCCCCCATAGCGGAACTCATCGAGGTCGACGAAGCCGTCATGATTGGAGTCCATCTCTTCCATCATCATCCCAATCTCCTCCTCGGAGATGTTGGAGCCGAACGTGCGCAGCACGTCGGCCAGCTCCGCCGCGGAAATCTTGCCGTCGATGTTGGCGTCGAAGCGCTTGAACATCCTCTCCACCTCCTCTCTACTGCTCATCATCGTCCCCAACGCCGGTCACCTCCCAAGGACACTCATCAACGCCGCACTCACCCGGATTCACGCCTCCGCCTCCCATACGGTCAATCCGAGCCGGTGGATCATCTTTGAGGGACCCGGCGACCCTTCCCATGCCGATCCCGACTGCCGACGATCCCGTCCCAAGGACGCTCACCGGCGCTGCCCTCACCCGGATCCATGCCTCTACTTCCCATCCGGACAATCCGAGCCGGCGGATCGACTCCGGAGGAACCCGCGACCCTTCCCCTGGTTTTCGACCGCCGACGATACCTTCCCCTTCTGATCCCGATGACCGACGGTGACCACATGCGATTGGGGTATCCAACGGTCCAACCGGGCGTAGTGAGTGTCCAACCGGGCTGGCCTGGTCTGGTCCGGCCCGGGTAAGCCCTTTCTTTAAAACCCGGACCGGGCCGAACCGGGTTTTTGAGTGCCCAACCAAGCTGGCCCTGGTCCGGCTCTGATCCCAGATCAGCCCAGTTCAGCACGGCCAACACCCGGGTCGTGCCATTTGGGCTTTTTGGACACCCCTAGAGTTAACACACTAGTTTTTCATGAATTTGAAATATTTATGCAATGTTTATGAAATGTTTAGCTAATTGCTAAGTTTCTTACAAGTTACGATGTATATCAAAATGATAGCATGCTCTATATATCCCTTATATATATTAGACCCATATGTGGGGTCGAGCCCTATGATTAAGGGATGTTGTTAACCGCGACGTGATGACCATCGGAAATGTGTAGAATAAATGGGTCGAAGGTGTGCCCTATATGTTTTTGCCTGTATGGTTATTCCTTGAATTGTTGTTTGACTCATTGTGGTTGCCGGTGTTGCGTCGATGGTGGTAATTTAGATGTTATATATTTTTTACACGTTACGCACAAATATTTGAATTAGCTTAATAATTAGTTCAAATATTATAATCTTAACCCACGAACTTATCCACTATTATAATATTATATATTTTATACAATTTACATACAAACATTTGATTTAACTTAATAATTAATTTAAATATTATAATATTAACCCACTAGCTTGCTCACTATTATAATATTATACACTTTACAATTCTTATTCTTATCTCAAGTTTAACTCACTAACTTATCCCTATTTTTGAGTCAAACGTCAAAAGTGGGTTAAGATTATCCCCATATGTTATCCCCACTTTTTCACTCGTAACTCGCTCGTTTGGTACGAGGTTAGAAAAAGTGAGGTTATTAAGGGGGAATAGGGTTAGAAAAAGTGGGGTTAAGGAATGGAGATGGAAAAAAATAGAGTGGTGGTGGTAGGTAGAATGGGGATAAAATAGTAATGATGATATTTGTTGTTTGGGGATAAGAATGTGATTAAGAGGGGATAATCCCCTTAACCCCATACCAAATAGGAGTTAACCCTATCCCATTTAACCCCGAACCAAATGGGAGCTAGGACCTAGAGGAGAGAGATATAGATGCACACACAAGCACGACACAAACACATGGTCGACTCCGGCTTAATTAATAAAAAAAAGAACAAGGTTGATCCGATACAGCTATGCATTATAATCAGGCTTCACAAAATCAACACAAGCAATATTTGAAATGCTTGTAAGATTGATAGCTCTAGTCTCCGTAACTTTTTAAGTTCTTTTGGCAACCAAACTGCCTATATTTGGATGATATTGCGGAAAACACTCTTCTTTCAATGCTTGCAATTTGAGGAAAATCCACCTATCGTTGGTCGCCGTATTAGCCATGATCACTGAACAGCTAATTATAGTTAGATCCTGATTGAGTAAATTTAATCCAAGTCCAAAAAGACTTGAGTGTCCTTATCGTGTCATAAATCATCAGCGAATACACTCCGTTGCAAAATGATCCATAAAATTATGGAAAAAGATTTGTGTACCTGCCATGTGTATGTACACAACCTATGTGCATGTACATAACCTAGAATTATTGAGTTAGAAGGTGGTTGTGGTGGATGACGGTGAAGGTGGTGGTGGTGGTGAGTGGCAAGAGGTGATAGTGATGACAACGACTGTTATAGTGGCACCGTCTGCCCCAGGCAAAGGTGGCGGATGGTGGTGGTGGCCGGAAGAAAAGGTGGCGAGGTAATATTGGTGGCGGTGGCGGTGGCGGCGGCGGTGGATAGTAACTATGGCAAAGCCAAGGTGGCACAGTGTCGGGGGGGGGGGGGGGGGTGGTGGAAGGTGATTGTAGGCTAAAGGGAAAATTAAGAAAATTGCACCTAAATAAGAAAGATATCAAAGATATTTTTAAGGTATGAATTACATGTTTGTTTAGGATTAGAAATCTCATAGCCCTCATTTTTTTTTCCATGTTTGATGTATTTTCAATTTTTCATAGATGGCATAGATAATCTCAGCGATAGTACATAAAAGACATAAAGCACGTACCTGAGATTAAATTATTAGGATTATAATTAAATCTTCTCATTCCTTATCCTACTATTTACCATGCATGGGAAAAGAGCTTAACGTCTGACGTCATCTCTTGCAATATATTCTCCGGGGATACTGTCTCACGAGAGATTATGTGTACCATATCTGTTTTTCGAAACAATCTCATCTTATCTCATTACTTGCCAAACACGGGGTGAGAGTTTAAACCAGTGGCGGAACCAAGATGAGACTTAAGGGGGGGCGAAATCTAAAATAAAATGATCAAAAAAATTTCTTTTAAGTAATGCAAAGGCTACCTTGGAATTACAATATCCAACATTAAGGAATAAAAATAATATAAATATTAAAATATATGTACCGTACTATGTGCTGCGATTGAGAGGTGAAAGTTGGATCCTACGCTTTTGCATTTTTTTGAAAACATTGTAAAATGACTTCGTTCTCAATAGTTTCAAAAACTTCTCGCTCAATGTATGCTACCATGCAATCATTCATCCAGTCATCTCCCATCTTATTAAGCAAATCAGACTTGATAATCTTCATCGAAAAGAAGACTCTCTCAACGGTTGTAGTCGCAACTAGTAAGACCAATGCCAACTCAATAAGCCTAGTATGAGGCAAACTAAACCCGTTGGATAAGATTCAAACAAATCTAAATGGTTGGTATGATGGTGTGATAGAAGCCTAGTATGAAGCAAACTAAAATCGTTCGAAATTTTCGCTTTATATTTGAATGAAATTAACTCCGTGAGCATATAACATGATCCCGATGAATAATGATATATGAAAGAATATCACACAAAATGCGAAATTTAGAACTTTTAAAGGTGAAATATGACATTAACACATGGGTAATATTTATATGGGATTGACAACATATTTTTCATATATGTATATCCTAAATTCAAATAAAAATCCAATCAATGTCGTCTCTCCATCTTAAACCATTTCATGTGTTCCCTCACTCCAGCTACATCCATCCTAAATGTACCCTCTTCCTTGATTTATCTTAACATCTCCCTCTTAAATATTAAATAAGACAACCCAACAACGAACCCATTAATTATTCTTTTGTCCTCTTGCTAAAGGCCACAATAGCTATACTGCTCCTCGCCACCGATTGGAATAAAAGCATGTAAAAGAAACTTAGCCCTTCTTCCCTAGTTTATCTTAAACTCTTCCTCTAAAATGAGACAAAACACAACAACAAACCTATTGATTACTCTATTGTCCTCTTGCTAGAGTCCACAATAGTTATATTGGTCCTCGCCGCGAATTGGACTAAAATCTATTGGTTTGCCTCTATTCTAGTGCTTTGACGGGGGGTTGGTGTTTCCGGCGTTGCCAGGGGAGCGGCCGCCCCCTCTCGGCCCCCTGGTTCCGCCACTGGTTTAAACCCTCATGTCATCTTCGGTCTCCCATAATATATTCTCTTGGGAGAGATTGGGATAAAAGTTATTTTGTGATAAAAGTTATTATGGGTTAAGTAGTAATGATTATTTGGGAGGAAAAAATAGAGAGTAGTAGGTGGAATTAGAATAACTTTTTATGGATGTTTAGGAATAAAGTGTGAAATAAGGAGAATATTTCCCCCTTAATCCGGGATAATAAAAGTTATTCCAGGTTAACTATCTCCGTACGGGCCATCATGTCTGTCCATACTCTTCCCACGGAATAAATGTATCCTAAGGATTATGATCATAATCTCTATTTCACAACCTTCTTGAATCTTAACCAGGAGACCAAGTCAAATGGTGATGAAAATGATGGGTCAAGTTTTAATTTGAGATTGGAAAAAAAGACTTAGCTTTAAAAAACTAAAAACAATAATATACAAAACTCTAGGAAAAGGTGGTGGCGGCGACAGTGGTTGTATCACAGTGGCACTGCTAGGCAAAGGTGAAGGATGGCGGTGGTGGCTCAAAGAAAAGGTGGCGATGTGATATTGGTGGTAGCGGTGGTGGATGGTAACCAGGGGTGTATTCAGAATTTAAAGTCCGTTCGGACTAATACTATTCTAATGATTTGCTTGATGGAAATTATACCAATCACAAATTCATATTTTAATGTAACATCTCTAATGGATTTTAAAAAGCCTGCTCCTATGTTTCAGTTACTGTTGCTCTACACAAGAACAAGAGACCATATCCAAACAATAAATGCTCGTATTGTTCTCAATATTCAAAGCATATACTTTTCTGAACAGTAAAATAATTCATAAAATAATTCTGAAAACAAAAAATTGCTAGTGGGGTTTAACCTCTCAATTATGCAACTACTAACCTTTTAAGGTCGTTTTCTTTTGCTTGTACGTTGTAGAAAATTGTTTTTAAGAGAGACAAAACAACAAAATCAAGGGGCTATCAGGAGCCACGACATTAACTTGAAGCCTTGACCCCATGGGTGTCCTGCAAGAATTAAATACTTATTTATGTCAAATAAATCAATATTTGATAAATGACAAATCTCTATTTTGCTTTTCAGGATCCATTTTAATCATCTAGTAAGAATAATTGTGAAATTGTATTTTTAAGAACTAACTAGTTTCATGAAATAAATCAAGGTGACAAACATGGTTCCAATCATGTGTCTAGCAAACATTTTGATGAACGAGTAAAAAAATGTGAATAAGTTACCATGCGTAAACTCACACTATCGAAGTTGCCCCCGATGATTCTTTTGAGCATAGAATTCGTCAGTTATCTCATCTGTGTTAATATCTTGAGCAAGCTCTCTCTCGATGTAGATAGTCATAGAATCTCTAAAAAAATCATTGTCCATTTTATTGCGAATAACAATCTTAACTAGCTTCATAACTGAAAATGCTCGATTTGTAGTGGTTGTGGAGACAGGTAGAGTTAATAAAAGGCGAATTAACCTATCGATCATATTGTAATGTTGTGACTTGTTTGTCTCAACTAGTTGTTGACATAATTCAGAATTGGTGGACAAATTCTGAAACTTCGCATGAGAAAACACATTGAGCTTATAATGTTCAAGCTGGCATTTCAAATGGTACATGTCTTGTCCAGTAAAATCAGCAGGGTAAAATTTCTCCACTATACTATAAATTTGATCAATGTTGAACAATTTAAAGTTGTCCTTTGGTTCCAAAGCAGAGCTTAGCCTTAGAAGTTCAATGGCATTGTCATTGAATCTAGTGTTTAATTCTTCCAACTAAAAATCAATTACAACATTAAATATATCATAATGATAATGATGTTGAACTGAGATGGGATCTTTTTGCTGGCAAGAACAACCGGCTTGCTTATAACAATCACTCATATCAGGTACATCAATGTCATAATTCTCACAAACTGATATAACATGTTGAAGGATAATACCGAAGCCATCATCTCTCAACTCTTGAAGCAATGCTTTTGTAGTAGAGATTAGATCCATTGCATTTAAGATGTCAAGTGATTTTTGTTGCAAGGCCCGACAAAGCAAATTTGTAATCTTCATAATCTTATGCATTAAGTATAAGATTAAGAAATCAAATGACTTCATTACCATTAAGAACCTGCAGCTTCCCCACGTATAGAGTTAGAGGAACCATCATCCATAATGCCTTCAAGCACTTTAATTGTTGCACTGTACATATCAACTATACCGCAAATAGAATCAAAGTGAGAGCCCCATCGGATAGTTCCAGCTTGTTGCAATGTACCAACCTGATTAACCCCTCTACCAGTCTCGCGTTCTCCATTAGACAGAGAACGAGCGATCTCAATGCTTTGAGTAGTCTGTAACTCTGAATGACGCTTTGAATCATAAGATTCACAATAGTAGTCATGTGAGGACCCGTCCCTCTACTCCTGTGGCTCGTCGTGGACCGCAAGGGTAATTTGTTAAATTGCGCCTTGTCGGCTTGTTTCACATTCGCGTGTGCACACACTGACCATATTTATGGTAATGTTTGGCTAGAATGGTTAGTGGGACCCGGGATCGAAAGATCCGGGCTTGGGCTTAAGTTTAGCCCAAGTTCAGCTTCCTGCGAAAGAGGGATCGATCCTTCCTTGCTAGAAGGATCGATCGCTCAATGACAGGAATATGGATCGTTGCGAAGGATTGATCGGTCTTTTGGGACGGATCGATCGGACTCGGAGAAGGATCGATCAGTCTCTTGGGCTGGATCGATCGTTCTCTTGGCTGGATCGATCGTTCTCTTGGCCGGATCGATCGGTCTCCTTGGACGGATCGATCCTGCTTAGTCGATTCGTTTGCTTATAAAACAAACGCAACCTTCTTCCTTGAATCTCTTTGGAAATCCGAGTTCTTGGGTTGAGAATTTTTGGATTTCAAAGAGGTTGTGGACGATCCAAGGCCTAGCAGCTGGGATTAAAGCAGCTATTGCTTAGGTTGGGATCCTACCTACTTTTCTTCCGGGTTTTTGGAGGTTTTCCGGTTGTTTGTGTTTCTTTTGATTAGATCTTGTTGTATACATGTTAGATTGTAGTTTTTCCACAGGTTTTGAATTCGTGATCCTTCGTACCACTAGATCCCAGGTTTTGGTGGGATTTGGTGGAGTTTTCCGACGGTATTTCTCGCCGGAAGCTTGCCGGAGAACCCAACGCGATCGATCCGTCTGTGAGATGGATCGATCCTTCCTCGTTGGTCATGCTGAACCCGAGCAGGATCGATCGGTCTCGGGTGAGGACGATCGATCCCGATGCTTTGTGTAGCATAGATCCCCCCGTAGTAAGTAGGATCGATCTTCCCTTCGGGGAAGGATCGATCCTCCTTGGCACGACAGTGAGGATGTTCCTTTTCGCGAGTAGGATCGATTGTCCCTTGGAGGGACGGATCGATCGGACTCGGCATGACATGGAGAGTTTGCTCTCTGCCATTAGAGGGATCGATCCTTCCCTTGGGAAGGGATCGATCCGTCTACGGCAGAGAGAGAGAATTTACCTTGTTTTGCTCGAAGGGCTTTGCACGTATAGTTTTCTTTACAGCTTTATACCTTGTACGTATGTTTAAGCATGTTAGCCCCCATATTAGGGGCAGTGATGAACCGGGGGAGTGATGACTCCCGGGATGTTTAGAATAAACGGGCGGGTAGCCCTACAGCTTTCCCTAGCCTCGCATGCCGGCGTGCGCCAAGGGCTTTATCCGTGATATCTGTGAGCTGTTGTTTGCGGGGCTACTTCCCGATGCAGGTGTTGTGGTGGACTACTGGCAGTTGGTGGTGGTACCACTGCAGCAGCTCCTTAAACCTTATTTACCTGTTCACTACCCCGGGCCGGCAGGGTGCCGTGCCCAGACCATGTTATTTATATCATCACATATTGTTGCATGCTTACATGCTTTATCCTGCGCATGTCATAGCATGCATTGTGTTGTGCATTAGTTGCATCTGTGTAGGGCGTTGCCGATCCGGGGCTTTCGGGTAGTCCGGATCTAGCTCTAGGACTGTTGCGAGTAGCTTGGTCCAGGACTCGATTTGTAGTATTCAGTCATTTTCGATGATAGGGTTAGATGACCTGAATACATGTTGCTTGATGATTATAGAGGTCGTGTCGGCCTCGAGGCGAGTGTTGAGGTGTAACCGATGTCCGGTTCACTGTCTCATGGGTAGAGGTAGTGCCTACTCAGCGGTGTTGGTTGCCCGCCTAGCAGTGTTAGTTTCCTGCTAGTGAGATGGCAGTGTTGGTCTGTCTCGTTGAGGGCGACCCAGTATGTGACCAGTCCGGCTAGAGAACATGACTGGAGTCTCCTTTCAGGGATACGCGGTGGGGTTATGGGACCCTTGTATACACCCAGCCTTTGCTTGAGGGCGACACTGTTGTATTCCCTCCCTTGTGAGTGTCGTAGTGTAGTGTCCCTGCTGAGCTTAGTGCTCACTCATACCCGGGCTGCGTTTTGCAGGTGCTGGCGCTAACTCTTCTTCGGTCGCCCCTACCGGGCCGGTGTTTGGTGACGTGGCGGCGACTGGCGGTACTTGAGGAGCGGCGATCTATGTTTTTACTCTTTTGTTATAGATAATCTCCTACGGGAGTGATAAATGTATAATTTCCCTGTTTTGAGGACATGTATCTATTCTAGTTCAGTCTTTGGGTTTGTAATATTTGTTTAATACAGGAGGATTATGATTTGCTAGGGTAACCACTACGATTAGAGGGAAACCTCGCCAAAATTTTCCGTAGTAGGTTAGGTTCCGCTTCGCGTCGCCCGGCCCGGTTGGGCCTACGCGGGTCGGGGCGCGACAAGTCAACTTTGAAAAGAAAAGCAAAATTGTCTGCTCCTTCTCTGCAGCCCCAACTAATGCTAGCCGCAATCGATGGGTAAAGCAATGCACATAATAGGCATATGAACAATCTCTAAGAAACAAAGCCTACAAACCATTCCATGCACCACGCATATTGCTCGCGCCATCATACCCTTGACCTCGCATATTGTGAATATGTAAATTATATCGCGTCAAAACATCATAAATTTCTTTATGAAGTGTTGATGATGATGTATTTGAAACATGCACAATGTCAAAGAAACGCTCATATGGTACCATGAGTATCAATAAATCTAAGCACAATAACCATTTGCTCTTTATTAGATGCATCTTTCGCTTCATCAACTAGAATGCAGAACTTAGCATCGCCCAACTTATCATGAATTTTGTTCCACACTTTAGTTAAGAGAATCTGTAAAATATCTTTCTGAATCATTGGTGATATATACATTGCATTTTTTAATGCATTCTCCAAGACAACATCTGCAATGTTAACATTCAATTCTGTCATAAGCTTTATCATCTCAATGAGATTACCCCTATTACGAGAATCTGATGATTCATCATGGCCTCGTAATCCACAAGCTTGCAAGCTTAGCCATCGCACACTCTCAATTGTTGCCATTAGGTGTAATTTGTTCTTCTTTATCTCTTCAGAAGTTTGAGCGTTGATAACTTTGTCAATATGTCGTGTGACATTCATTAAGTCATCAACGGCCTTTACGGCATTATTGTGTGGAGAAGTAGGGCCTCCCATATGTGTCAAAAGTGCACATTTTGCCCCATTATTAACTCTTTTCCAGCTTTTAAATCCATCAAAAGTAAATGTGGGTTGTGCAGATATATTCTTTTCAAAAAAAAAGCATGGAAAACAAAATGTTGTATCTTTAGAAGGAGAGTACTCTAACCAAGGAAATTGGTTGAACCAAGAGTGTTGAAATCGACGATATTGTTGTCCAAATTCAGTCCGTGGGTACTCATGTAATTTGGGTTGATATGGCCCCAATTTGACATAAGCTCATCTGATTTCATCACGAACAATATGAGGATGTTTCCATATCGTGATACGCAAACTAGGATCGAGTTCAAGAGACTCACTAGCAATTGGAGGAGGAGAAGATTCATCAGTATTTGAGTTGCTCACAACCGATGGTGAAGGTGTATCACTTGTGGATGTATCATCTCTTGGTTTAAAGAACGACAAAAGTGTCTTCTTTCTCTTTCTTTCTTGGCTTGTCATCACAAGTAACAACCCAAAATCCTGTATAATTTATATGGAAGTTCAGCTATATAGCAACCCAAACCAATCAATACTTTTATTCATATGCCACAAAGCAAGAAACAAACAATTGCCAAAACAGACATTAAAGGCCTAAATGTTTAAGGGGGACATATTATTTTTTACTCATGTCTCTTAAGCCCCTTCATGATCAACTACCATATTCTCTTAAGCCAATTAATTATTTTCTTCTAAGCATGTTTTAGACGGATAAAATACGTATAAATCCATCAAACCATCATATAAAATACATATCTCTGCTAGTGCTTCCCAAGTTCCCATATGGGATCAATTCCAAGATTACAATCAATCTTCAAGACTTCAAGATATTACATATGATAAAACTAGGTTTTTCCCTATATGGGATCAATTCCAACATTAAAATGCACAAAATCAATCCACCAGTCTCAAAAAATATGTAAAAATCACTAAAACACAAATAGAGAAATACAAATAATGATTCTACCTCTCTTTCGACAAAGAAGAGATCAAACCTCCCCCTATCCCTTACATGGAACTGATGGCATCATGGAAGAGATGTGTAGTGATCTCCAAAATTTCAAGGAATCCAAAATTAGGGATTTAATTTGAGAAAAGGAGATGAGATAGAGAGAAATAAAAATTAGGGATTTGTGTATAATACATGTGAGGAACCGTTCCTCCGACCCGGTCCGATCGCGTTATGTCGAGGGCTTGGCTTGGTTGGTTTTGGCCCAGTTGGCCTTGGGTTGTGATCGGTTGATCGCATCGCTGTTTTTGAACCCCAAGGGCAATTTGGTAAATTGCGCCTTGGCGGTCAGTTTCACACTCGCGTAGTGCACACACGGCCTTGATTGATGTACATGATTGAATAGATCCAGTAGGAGCGTTCGGGATCGACAGATCCGGACGAGATTGCGACGAAATCACAATTTGAAGTCAAATCGGATCCAATCCGATCAATTGGCTCGTCTGAACTGTAAGTGGCTTAACCTCTCTCTCTCTCTCTTCCCTTCCTTCTCCCCCGTGCCCGACCTCTCTCCTTCTCCTTTCTCCTTCCCCGCTCACGACCGCGCCGGCCCTCTCCCTTCTCCAGAGCTCCTTCACCACCGTCACCGGCCGCCGTTCTCCCTCGAGCTCCCTCTCCTCAGATCCGGCCAGAGCTTCTCTCCCCCGAGCTCTCTTTCTCTCTCCCGAGAACCCCAGATCTGAGATCCTCTCCGTCGATCTCCATTCTCCGGAGCTTCTTCTCCGCCGCTCCTCTCCGAGCTCGTCCTCACCTCTCTCTACCTGCGGAACCCCTCTTCCTCTCAGATCCGACGCCCTCCCCTTCTCTTTCTCTTCCCGTCACGGATGGTGCTCGACGTCGGATGGCTCCCGACGGACTTCGGCGATCCCCGGCGAGCCAGAGGCGACGACGACGATGGAGGACGTGATCTTCAATCGGATTAAGCTTGGATTGCGTTTTCAGGTAGGGTTTCCACCTAGGTCTTTGATTGCTTCTCTTGTAGATTGATCCATGATGCATGTTCTTCATCTGGAAGATGTTCTTAGGATTTGATTGTGATTTAATTGGGTTTTCTAAGCATTTATTCCTGGATTTTATAGTATCTCTGTTCTGCGATGAACAGTCGCGTTCAAGATCGGTTTGTGAGCTGTGTAAGCATGATCTCGTGAAACTTTCAAGATGAAAGTTGTAGATCATCGAGTTCTCTTTCGATTGCCACTGGTTTCGTGATTTTTTTATTTATATACGATTTTTGGTGAATTGTTTTCTAAACTGCTGCGAAACAAAGATTAAGAAATTGATTAGTAAAATCTGAGGAAATTAGACTACAATTAGACCTGATTCTGGGTCAGCATGTTCCTAGAATGTTAATCTATTTCTTCCTATGTTTAATTTGGAATCTGAAGTTGTTTGAATGTTGAATTGTAATGTTTTCGTCGCCTCTAACGGTGGTTTACTGTAGCAATCCGAGAATTAGCTTGTTAGTGGACTTCTATATTCTAATTAGTCCCTTGATGCATGCTTAGTAATTGATTGAAGCTTCATGGCATTTGATATGGGTTTTATCCGGATTTTTGGAAGTTTTTCCCCGGATTTTACCAAAGCTCTGTTTTTCTACGAGCTGAGCTGTTCTAGCTCAGATCTGGGCTCGTACGTGCATGATCTCGTTTGATTATCAAAATCAAAGTTGTAGATCATCGAATCTATTTGCAATTGACGCTTATTTCATAATTTTTGGATTTTCGTACGATTTATTATGAATTGTTCCCTGATCTGCGACAAAACTGAATCTTTGATAAAAGCTTGGGTTTTTGGTCGAAAATGGAGTTTTTCTTGATCTATTTGCTTCGGTCTTCTCATAGTAGATTGCTAAGGTTGTTAGATATCATGTATATAAATTCTAGGGTAATTGTGAAGAATTTATGCCGAGTTTTAAGCATGTGTAGTTCTAGGTCTCAATCATGCAAATATTATCTTTTCTCGCAATTAATGTTAATCTTGTTAGATTTATGTGTGTATTTAATTGCGTAGACTAAATGGGCTGACAGTATGCCCTTTAATGCTTTGTGGTTGAACCAAGGGAGTCATGTCCTTGAGATGTTTAGATAACTGAATGGGCCGAAGTTGTGCCCTAGTGTTGGTTATTATATTTGTTGTTGATTGATGATTGTGTGGTCGGGGTTGTGCCCCCATTGTAGAAATTGCGATTCACGACTGTGGACGCCGTCGTAATGCCGAAATTTCGATTGAATGTGTTGTTGCTTGTTTACAGCCCGTGGGCGTTGTTATAATATTGGATTATTGTAATTTAGACCTTTATCTGCTTTATGCATGTTTACCCCTTGGCGAGCTGTAGGCTATGCCTAGCCCTGTATGTTGTGATGTCATATTGTTGCATGTATGAATTCCTCTTAAATGTGTGTGTGAGCATTGCATGCATTTGCTTGCATTAGAGGCATCATACTAGGTGGCAGGCGATGGGTTCGATCGCCGATCCGGGGTTCTCGGGTAGCCCGGGTCTAGCCCTAGGACCCGGGTTTGGGGTAGTCGAGGATTAGGACGTGATTTTCATCAATGATTATGTTTGATATTATTCGAGGATTATTAGTTAGTCGGACTGGAATACTATTGTTGAGGTTTAGAGGTCGTGTTGTTTCTCCAAGGCCAAGTGCTAAGGATGGATGTCGATGCGTTCCCTGACATGTGTGTCCATACGAGAGATGGTATGACTGGGCAGGGTGGTACCTGGACAGGAGCCCGCGGTCTTTGTTTCCTCTCGTTTGTTCTTGGGTAAGGGTGATCCCGCATGGTACCGTTCCCCTGTTGGTGCTTAGAGTGATCTTGGTAACATGTTCAAGAGAGAGGTTCATGACGGGAGCCCTTGGGACATCGATAGGGTTATGGGACCCTTGGCATTCCTTAGACTTAGGCGGAGAGACAACACAGTTGTTGTTTTCCTCCCTTCAGTGTGACGTAGAATAGCGTAGAACCTTACTGAGCTTTGTTGCTCACTCCTACCTGGGCTGCATCGGCAATGCAGATCGATGCAGTCCTTTCCTTTCAGGTGATCTTCTGGGCGTTGGCGCGCCATTCTCGAGGTGATCGTGGACTTGGAGTTTCGAGGAGTACTTGACGATCATGGAGTTTCCCCTTTTGTTAATAGTTGTACATTTGCAGTTGTATTAAATGTATAATATCCCTCTTCGAGGATTTGATCATATGTATTAAATTGTTTAATGAGGGTTGACGAAAGTATTTTATCAGAACCTGTACTAATTAGTGAAACTTGTGATATCATATTCATATTCATGTTGAATTTAGAACTATTAGATTTATCATTTTAATTTATTGTGAAGATTATAATTGTACAGGGTTCAAATTGAGAAATACAGGGGAGGCTCTCACTGTTTGATTTTAGATTTAGGACCCTCACGTCTCGGCCCGGATGGGTTTTCTGGATAAGGACGTGACAATACCTCACCCAACAGCCACCCAATATTGAATTCGGGAGAGCATGCCTTCCTTCGTAGATGTACGGATTTCACCCCTACACACGAAATTCCACTCTCCTCTCCTCTGTCTCACTCAATCAAGTGAATTGGTATGCACCTTTTAATTTTGACTCTTCGGCATGACTCTGGGCTGGGTAGTTGGCCGCCCCCCTAATTCCTAGACCCAACAGGCAGCAGCACCAATAAAATAAGAAGTAAAATACGTGATGTAACACCTAGCCTAGCTATGCACTTTTTAATTTTGACTCTTTGGCAAGACTGGGTTGGGTAGCTGGGCTGGTGAGCTAGCCATTAGATTAGGTTGGGCTCAATGTATTTATATTGAATTGAAATGGGCTAAATTTATAGGCTCTTTGAGAATTTTCATGTGGGCTGCCCGGGCTACTGTCACGCCCCGACCCAGAAAACCCATCCGGACCGGGACGTGAGGGTCCTAAACTCTAAATCAAACAGCGAGAGCCTCCCCTTTGAACATCAATTTTAAACCTGGTGCATGATTACAATATTCACAATGAATTTAAACTATCCTATCATCAAATCATAATACAATTTAACTTTAAAAAGATATAATAATGATTCAAGTCATCTAGTACAGCAATCTCTGATCAATTTACATCAAATTGAACTACAAATATATATCTCCTTCAAATTACAATTTATACATTTAAAGCTGTACATCAATTGAATATAATAAACTGGTGATATCCTCGATCTCACGCACCACCAAGGGGAGTACCGCCTCCAACACCGCAACCACCTGAAAAAGAAGGGACTGCATCGACCTGCATCGCCGATGCACCCCAGGTAGGAGTGAGCAACAAAGCTTGCTCAGTAGGGTTCTACTCTACGGCACACTGAAAGGAGGAAAACAACAACAGTGTTGTCTCCCAGCCTAAGTCTAACGGATGCCACGGGTCCCATAACCCACCGATCTCCCAAGGGCTCCTGTCATGAACCTCTCTCTTGGTCTCTCTACCAAGATCACCCTAAGCACTGACAGGGGAACGGAACCATGCAGGATCACACACCCATACCCAGCAGGGATACCACTGCCTGGGGACCACGTCGGGAACTCCTCGGTTGCATCCTTAGCACTTAGCCTTGGGAAGACAACACGACCTCTAAACCTCAAAACAAAATAATATTCCAGTCCGACTACCTAATAATCCTCGAATGATATCAAACATGATCACTGATAACAATCACATCCTAATCCTCGACTACCCCAAACCCCGGCCCTAGGGCTAGATCCGGGCTACCCGAGAACCCCGGATCAACGATCGAAACCATCGTCTACCACCTAGCCTGATGCTTCTAATGCAGACAGATGCATGCAATGCTCAAGCACAGAGATACAGGAATAGCAGCATGCAACAATATGCCAACACAACATACACGGGCTAGGCGAAGGGTCAAGCTTGCCGGAGGGTAAACATGCATAAAGCAGATAAAGGTTTAAACTACAATTATACAATATTATAACGGCGCCTACGAACCGTTAACAAGCAATTTCTACAACGGGGGCACAACCCCGGCCACACAGATAATAATCAACCACATTTAAGGCACACCCTCTGCCATTTAATTAGCTAAACATCCCAAGGGGCACAACCCCCTTGGTTCAACCACAAGCTAAATATACATATAAATAAGCATAACATGTGATTAATTACTAATTAAACAAGGATGGTTTATATCTAATTAGACATGCCGAGAATCAAACAATTAATCATCTAAAAACAACCAATTAGAACATGCTAGCCATCGAGATCTCTAGGAATACCAATCATATAAATCCCGAAGAATCAAACATGATAAAACATCGAAAATCCACAAAAAAAAACACTATTCATGACTGGCGGTCGATCAACGGATCGACCGTGAGGGGTTATTTCGCTATTTTTCGGGCTCACGGTCGATCCACGGATCGACCTTAAAGAAGCTGAAGTTGACGGTCGATCAACGGATCGACCGTGAGAGTTTATTTTGCTGATTTTCGGGCTCACGGTCGACCGTGGAGACCGCGACGGTCGATCCACGGATCATCCGTGGCACTATTCATCAACAAATCTGCTCCGACACAGTTTCGTATAAAAATCACCAAAACTCCTAGAAAAATCGGAAAAATATGAAATCAATTGGGTTTGAAAGTAGACTCGCAGATCTACAACTCTTATTTCTCATAAAAATCCAAGATCATGCATGTACAAGCCGGAAAACTCGCCGCAAGCCGGCTGTTCTTCAAGAACAGCAGAAAACCGGAAATCCGAGATTTATCATGCTTAAATCCTACTGAAATCTTACTTAAAGTTCATGAAACTTAAATCAGAGACTAAATTAAGCAACATGCATTCAACACCATAATTTCATCACAATCTAACGGCTAGATTTATCTAAACCCATTAATTAACTCATGTAGGTAGAACACCTACCGGACTGCGCATTCCTCGGTTGATCCCTCGCAAACCAGTCACCAGATTGCAGGAGGCAGCTGAGAGGAGTATCTTCCTTTGTTGGAGTTTGCCTTCCTCAGCAGCCATCAGTCCAGACAAATGCAGTACCATTCGAGGCATAGTACGGCAGTTCGGGCCGTTCTTTTGATTACTCAACAGAGGTTGTTGAGTCACCATCCCCCATTCCAGACATCATCAGACAACCCTCAGAGAGATTAGCACAGAGCAGACGAGAGAGCTACTCAGGTCAGAGGCGATGATCTTTGGAGTTCTCAGTTCCTGGCAGAGTGTTTCTGAAGATTCCTTCGCACAGAGGATCAGTCGGAGTTGGCACAGAGCAGAGGCCATATGAGGTGGAGGCCGAGGCAGCCCTACTCCGAGAGTCTGTACCAGGACCATGACGGCGTGGAGCGATGACGACATCGAGCCTATAGAGATTCCTGACGGCATTAGCAGACAGTTGATTGTACTCCAGAGGTGGAGTAGAAGGTCCAGAGTTGCACGAGGACATCCTACGTGAGGTTCACTCCTCTCCTGTTGCTGTTCATCCAGGAGGCATGGAGGTGTATCATGAGTTTCGTCATCAGCTCGGTTGACACCAGATGCAGAGATCAGATTCAGGGACCAGATGCAGAGATCAGATTCAGGGATCAGATGCAGAGATCAGATTCAGGGATCAGATGCAGAGATCAGATTCAGAGACTAGATGCAGAGGTCAGATCAGCACATATACCATATGTGATGAGTATGTGTGCCACATAGCAGTCCACATGTCAGAGAGGTGATCAGATGGCGTGATGCTTCAGTTTTCATCACTCCGGAACATGATTCCAGGATCACAGACATATTCCAGTACAACTCTTAGGAGCCGATGATCGCATCGTTGACTTCCAGCACAGCATCTCACGGTACAGACGGGCAGACGTTCAGAGAGGACCATTCAGATCCATGGTGACGTGCTTAGAGCACGCGTTATTGATGCAGACGTCAGCCGACGAGAGCACATCCTCATGGCGGAGTCTGCCTACTTCCGCAGTCGACAGCTCAGCACCAGCGTTGCACCTTTGAGGAAGACAGGTTAGTGCAAATCAAGTCAGAGGTGACAGCCGTTAGAGTTCACAGCTGGCAGCAAAGAGTTTGCTTACATATCAGATCTATTCAAGCACTTGTCAGTGGCGTGTTCTACTGTCACATGTTCGGTGTTGAGGAAGTACAGTCAGTATCCGTCCCACATGATCAGACACGACGACATCATAGTCGAGGAGGACATCGCCTACATAGAGCAGCTAGTGCAGATTGTGGGCAGACGAGAGCCGAGGCTGAGATGCAGATCGGTACTGTTGGTGATGATCAAATAGAGGCATGATGGTGCAGAGGGCTTGACGTGGGGGCGAGAGGATCGCGTGCGTCGGGAGTTTCCCCGACTGTTCACCCCAGCAGGTAGTTTCCTTTGTTGTGGGCGTTCGTGCCACTAGTACTAGTTGATTCTTCTTTTCCGGCCCTACCCTTGAATTTCGGGACGAAATTTCTTTAAGGGTAATAGGTTGTGAGGACCCGTACCTCCAACCCGGTCCGACCGCGTTAGGTCGAGGGTCTGGATTTGTGGTTTGGCTCGGTTGGCCCTGGGATGCGATCGGTTGATCGCATCGCTGTTTTTGGACCCCAGTGGCATTTTTGGTAAATATGCTCCCTGGTGGTCAGTTTCACACCAGCGTGTGCACACACTGACTTTGTTTGTGTTAGTGTTTGATTAGAATGGCTAGGTGGACCCGGGATCAGAAGATCCCAGCTCGGGCGCGCTGAAACTTGCTTTTGGTCAGCTTACGGCCCTTGAGCGATCGGTCGCTCCAAGGAGCGATCGATCGGACTCGTGCGCAGGGCAGTTGAACTGCGCAGAGCAGTTCAACTCCCGTCGTCCTCCTTTGTCAGGGAAGAGAGGACCTCTCCCACCTTCCCCGACCTTCCCTCACCTTCCCTGAGATTCCCTGACCTTCTCCTTCTCTTCTCTTCCTCTTCTCCCTTCTCTTCTTCTTCTCCCTGGCTGTTTCTTCTTCCCGCAAGCAGAGCTTGCTCTGTTTCTCTTTCCGGGCAGCCAGCTTTCTTCTCTCCGTTCTCCCTCCTCCGGCCACAGTTTTGGGTGTTCTAGAGCTTGTTGGATTCGTGGCAACGAGAGGAAGACTTCTGGTGTGGTTTGGAACCTCGTTGGTGACTGGTTTGCGAGGGATCAACCGAGGAATGCGCAGTCCGGTAGGTGTTCTACCTACATGAGTTAATTAATGGGTTTAGATAAATCTAGCCGTTATATTGTGATGAAATTATGGTGTTGAATGCATGTTGCTTAATTTAGTCTCTGATTTAAGTTTCATGAACTTTAAGTAAGATTTCAGTAGGATTTAAGCATGATAAATCTCGGATTTCCGGTTTTCTGCTGTTCTTGAAGAACAGCCGGCTTGCGGCGAGTTTTCCGGCTTGTACATGCATGATCTTGGATTTTTATGAGAAATAAGAGTTGTAGATCTGCGAGTCTACTTTCAAACCCAATTGATTTCATATTTTTCCGATTTTTGTACGAGTTTTGGTGATTTTTATACGAAACTGTGTCGGAGCAGATTTGCTGATGAATAGTGCCACGGATGATCCGTGGATCGACCGTCGCGGTCTCCACGGTCGACCGTGAGCCCGAAAATCAGCAAAATAAACTCTCACGGTCGATCCGTTGATCGACCGTCAACTTCAGCTTCTTTAAGGTCGATCCGTGGATCGACCGTGAGCCCGAAAAATAGCGAAATAACCCCTCACGGTCGATCCGTTGATCGACCGCCAGTCATGAATAGTGTTTTTTTTTGTGGATTTTTGATGTTTTATCATGTTTGATTCTTCGGGATTTATATGATTGGTATTCCTAGAGATCTCGATGGCTAGCATGTTCTAATTGGTTGTTTTTAGATGATTAATTGTTTGATTCTCGGCATGTCTAATTAGATATAAACCATCCTTGTTTAATTAGTAATTAATCACATGTTATGCTTATTTATATGTATATTTAGCTTGTGGTTGAACCAAGGGGGTTGTGCCCCTTGGGATGTTTAGCTAATTAAATGGCAGAGGGTGTGCCTTAAATGTGGTTGATTATTATCTGTGTGGCCGGGGTTGTGCCCCCGTTGTAGAAATTGCTTGTTAACGGTTCGTAGGCGCCGTTATAATATTGTATAATTGTAGTTTAAACCTTTATCTGCTTTATGCATGTTTACCCTCCGGCAAGCTTGACCCTTCGCCTAGCCCGTGTATGTTGTGTTGGCATATTGTTGCATGCTGCTATTCCTGTATCTCTGTGCTTGAGCATTGCATGCATCTGTCTGCATTAGAAGCATCAGGCTAGGTGGTAGACGATGGTTTCGATCGTTGATCCGAGGTTCTCGGGTAGCCCGGATCTAGCCCTAGGGCCGGGGTTTGGGGTAGTCGAGGATTAGGATGTGATTGTTATCAGTGATCATGTTTGATATCATTCGAGGATTATTAGGTAGTCGGACTGGAATATTATTTTGTTTTGAGGTTTAGAGGTCGTGTTGTCTTCCCAAGGCTAAGTGCTAAGGATGCAACCGAGGAGTTCCCGACGTGGTCCCCAGGCAGTGGTATCCCTGCTGGGTAAGGGTGAGTGATCCTGCATGATTCCGTTCCCCTGTCAGTGCTTAGGGTGATCTTGGTAGAGAGACCAAGAGAGAGGTTCATGACAGGAGCCCTTGGGACATCGGTGGGTTATGGGACCCGTGGCATCCGTTAGACTTAGGCTGGGAGACAACACTGTTGTTGTTTTCCTCCTTTCAGTGTACCGTAGAGTAGAACCCTACTGAGCAAGCTTTGTTGCTCACTCCTACCTGGGCTGCATCGGCGATGCAGGTCGATGCAGTCCCTTCTTTTTCAGGTGGTTGCGGCGTTGGAGGCGGTACTCCCCTTGGTGGTGCGTGAGATCGAGGATATCACCAGTTTATTATATTCAATTGATGTACAGCTTTAAATGTATAAATTGTAATTTGAAGGAGATATATATTTGTATTTCAATTTGATGTAAAATGATCAGAGATTGCTGTACTAGATGACTTGAATCATTATTATATCTTTTTAAAGTTAAATTGTATTATGATTTGATGATAGGATAGTTTAAATTCATTGTGAATATTGTAATCATGCACCAGGTTTAAAATTGATGTTCAAAGGGGAGGCTCTCGCTGTTTGATTTAGAGTTTAGGACCCTCACGTCCTGGTCCGGATGGGTTTTCTGGGTCGGGGCGTGACAGCTACAACCCGATGCAGCCCACTCATAGATCCGCCCCTGATGGTAACTGACTATGGCAGGGGTACGGTGACAGCGCCGGTGGTGGTGGGAAGTGATCACAATAGCATCAATAAAGTTAAAGAAAAAATTAAGAAAATTGTATCATAAATAAGAAAAGAGTTGAACTACACATTAAATGTTAAATTTTGAAAAAAATAATAAGAATATCGAACACCTTTTTAACCCTCAGCTCGCTTGTCTCGAGATTGCGTTTTAAGATAAAATCTAGGGGTAATTAGCTTTTAATACCCTCTATTTTCCAGGATTTACAATCTGGTACCATTCAATTAGAAAATATAATTTTAGTACCCTCAAGTTACAAAGACGGTTAATTTAATACCCTCTCGTTAGACGGCGTTAGTCTCAGTCACCCAAAACCACTCACGTGCGTGGCACATGAGCGGTTTTCATACTTAGAAGCGGTATTGAGAGGAGAGAGAGGGAGAAAGAGGAGAGAGAAGAGAGGAACGAGAGGGGGGGAGATAGAGGAGAGGAAGCTCGCGTCCTCGGCGAAGCTTGGAGAAACTTGGCGCCCGGCGTCCTCGGTGAAAGCTCGCGTCCTCGACATCTTCGGTGAAGCTCGGAGAAGCTCGCGTCCTCGGCGCCCGGCGAAGGGGTCGCGATCCCGAGGTCCTCGCCATCCTCGGCGCCCGGCGAAGCTCACGATCTCAAGGTCCTCACCAACCTCGGCACCCGACGAAGGTCGCGTCCTCGGCGCCCGGCGAAGCTCGCGATCTCCCCCACGGCGAAGCTCGTGTCCTCGACCACGGCGTCCTCGGTTCCCGGCAAAGCCCCGAGCTCGACCTCGAAGAGTCCTCCACCACGGCCTCGCCCCCCTCAACCCCACCCTGGTCCTCGTCTCCTCCCTTCCTCCCACCCTCTTTAAGCTCAACGCCTCCAACTCCCTCCCCGGCGGCATCCCCTCTTCCCTCCTCTCCTCCCTCCCATCCCTCCGCCTCCTCGACCTCTCCTCCAACTCATTCGCCGGAAACATCCCTCCGGCCTCAACCAACTCAATGGCTTGAAACCGGACTCCGTCGCCGCCTGCCCACGTCTCGCCTAAGAGACGGTGAACGGCTGGCGACGCCACCTCTGTCTCTCTCTTCTCTTTGGTTTTCTCTCTCTACTCTTTCCCTCTCTCCTCATCACGTGCCGCCACGTGTAAACATCTGGCACGTGAGTGGTTTTCTGTAAGGGGAAGCTAACGGCGTCTAAGATCTGTCCCGGTTTTGTAAATACAGGGTACTAAAATTACATTTTCTAATTAGAGGGTACCAGATTGTAAATCCTGAAAAATAGAGGGTATTAAAAGCTAATTACCCCTAAAATCTATTATAACTTAAAACACGAAAGGTTTCGGTTTTCATTGAAAATAATAAAAATTAAAAATAAAGAAACCATAACCTAACCTAACCTAATGATCTCCATCTTTCTCCCCCCCCCCCTCCTCCGGGCCGTCTTTTATCTCCCCTTTCCATACCCTCACATTCACTTCGAGGGTGTTTGGCTCAACATGAATGGAGTGAATGGGCTGAATGGATGGAATCGCGCATTCCGGATTCCACCCATTCTCTTGTTTGGCTCATATTAATTTTTTGAGCCGGTTGAATCTGACCATGCCTCCATACCAAGATTTTGGAGTCATGGCGTCCCATGGAAACGAGCGGATGCTGTGATTGGAATGCGCGAAGGGCCCTCTCTCTGTCCCCCACTCAATGTCTTCTACCTCTTTCTCCCGCAACCACGACGACTCCCCACTCGCCGGTCACCACTGCCAGAGTGTCGCCCCCGACCTCTCTCGCACTCCCTCCCGATCTCTCTCCAACAACAATTCCGACCCAACAACCACGGCCACCACCATTCTTCCTTTTCACTGTCGCCGCTGCTCCGCCCCATGCCGCCAATGGCCACATCTCCACCACCTCGGCTCCCCGTTGCCGCCCTGACCGCCTGACGACTTCCTAGAGGCATGACGACCTCTTTCCATCGATCCTCCGGTGACAAAGGATCCCCTACGGCCGCCGTTCACATTCCCTCAAATCCCACTGCCGCCAACACCTTGGATCGGTCGCCTCCAGCACCAGAATCGCCAATGAGACCCAAGGGATCAAGTCCTTAGGTCCTCACGACCCTTTCTATTCTGATCTTGACCTCCGGCAAGCTCCTTTCGGTGACTCTCAGCCGTTCAATTCCCCAATCCTGCAATCCAATCATCCAATTGGCTTGGTTTTTGATCCAGCAGCCCAGATTTTCAATCAGGATCAGATGACGCATCTCAAAACACTTTGATCGAGTCAGATCGAGCTGTTTCAAACCTATCTTCTCATTCATTGATTACATATTCAACAGATTCATCTCATCACATAAAGACCATTCAAACAACAGAACCAACATATACCATAATCGTCACCTTCCTCCTCTCTCCCACCTCCCCTTAGCCATTGTCTCCTTGCCATTGTCAAGGGTCGATCCGTCATGGTCGTCATCCTAGTTGCCGATCAGAGTTGCCGAGCTAGTATTCTAGGATCAATCTCCAGCTCTCGGGCTTAATTAATTTTTTTAAAAAAGTATTATGCGATCAAACCTCCTGCATTAATGATAGGGATTAATTCGGTTCATGTTTCCTACTTGAACCGAATATGGAGTCACTATTACTCAATCAAGAGAACGCCCAAACCATGATGAAACTACAAAGGCAAAGGGAAGGCTTCTGTTCTGAGTCAGCAGCTCTAACATGAGCTATAGCAGTTTATGTAAGTTTCTGAAGTTTTTGCTATTGTGATGCTACACATGAGGAGCGAATTCCAGTAAAGGGCTGATGGAGAAGAGGACTCATCGCCGACGTGAGAGAACGAGAGAGGAGAAGGCTACGATGATGACGCCGTCAAGTTTCCAGCATTAGAAAAGGTCAATTCCCGCCGCCGTGAGAAACCGAAAGAGAAGTGGGGACGACGAATGGTTAAAAGCTTTTGTTTTTTAACGATTAATTACTAATAGGAACCAAAACCTCTCTGGTTTTGGTTTTTAACGATTTTTTACTAAAGTCTCGTCTCGAGGCAAATCAAAGGTTTAAAAAACATAAATATTTCTCACAAAATTTACATTTAATGTGTAGTTTATCTTTGTGAGAAAACTATCTACGATATTCTTAAGAAATTAATGGTGTGTTTTTTCATATGATTATAAACGTGATATGACTAGCAATATCATGAGCTACACTTTATTTTATGTTTTGTGTATATCCAAGGATGTCATAAATAATCTCATGGAAAGTATGGGTTATGTAGTCTCGAGATATGTGGGATTAAATTCCTAAATTAAATCTTCTCTCATCTTATTTTACTATTAGTGGGGGCCTGTCACTTGGCAAGGTAACCACCCAACAACTTTTTCATTAACCATTATATAAGGATGATTAGGGAATATCTATATGTAAATCTAAGAATATATATAAAACTAACTTAGGGAAAATGAACATATAAACAAACTAATAAGAGAAATGGTTATAACCGTTTTTGCTCCTTATAAAGTAGATTTACCAAACATGGGAGAAGATCTTAACCTCCTACTGTCATCTCTCGCGATATACTCTCCTAAGATACAATCTCGTGGGATATTAAATCTACCTATATTCTATCCCCGTGAAACAATCACATCTTATCCAACTACTTACCAAACACAGGGAAATAGTTTAACCCCTCACGTCATCTCTCGTGATATATTCTCTTGATACTGGAAGATTATGTTTACCCATATTCCGTCTAACCCCTCACGTCATCTCTCGTGATATATTCTTTTGATACCACAAGATTATGTCTACCCATATTCCGTCCTGTGAAACAGTCACATCTTATCCAACTATTTATCAATCAATCGGATGAGAAGAGTTTCATCCCATCACATCTATATATTCTCCCGGAAGATTATATTTACCCATATTCTATCCCGCGAAATAAAGAATGTCCCAAAGATCATAATCATGATCTCTTTCAGTAAAACACTGAAAATAGTCAATCACAGTATACGCAAGATCAAGGATAGTAAGTATATTAGGAAACATTAAAGAAGAAATATAGCATTTATGAAATACATCATCTTAAATTCATCTCAAATAGTTCAGAATGGAAGTATCACAAGTTGGAATACATCATCCATTTTTTTTAAGTTCCTGAAAATACACTTCCACATAAACACGCGCGCGGGCGCGCACACACATCATGGTGGGATGATCCACGGTCTAAAATTAACACTAAAAAACACATAAAATCCATATCTGGACCGTTAAATTTACACAACTACCCCTGGGAGGAATTTTGGAAAAAAAGAAAGAAAAAAAGGAGAGAAAAAAAGGAGAGGCGACTACTTCTTGGCTTTCCTCGCCGGACCCTTCTTCCCCGGCAGCTTGGCGCTCTTCAGCTTCATGGCGACGGATCGAGTCGACTTCTTAGGGGAAGCCGCCGGCTTAGCCTTGGCCTTCGGCTTAGCAGCCGCCGCCGGCGCTGTCGCTTTCTTCCCAGGCGAGTCCTTCGCCGAGGTCTTGGCTGCCTTCGCTGGCCGTGCCTTTGCACTCGGCTTCGGTCTAGCTACAGCCTTCGGCTTCGGCTTTGCAGCTGCCGGCTTCGGCTTCGGCTTCGGCTTGGCCGCGACCGCCGCTGGCTTCGGTTTGGGCTTCGGCTTCGGCTTCGCCGCCGGGGCAGGCGCCTTAGCCTTGGGTTTGGCCTTGGACTTCGCCGCGGGCGAAGCCGGCTTCGCCTTCGGCTTCGCGGCCGGAGCCTGCTTGGGTTTAGCCTTGGGCTTCGCGGCCGGCTTCTTAACGACGGCGGCCTTAGGCGCGGGCTTCTTAGCAGCCACGACCGGAGCAGCGGCGGCCGCGGATTTGGAGGCGAGCTTGTAAGAGTTCTTGACCTTGGTGAGCTTGTTCTCGCCGGCGAGCTTCTTGAGCTGGTGGAGGAGAAGCTTCCTAAAGTTAGGGCGGAGCTTATCCCCGTACTTGTCCTCGATAAATTTCTGGATCGCGTACTGGCTCGATCCGGTCCTCTCCTTCAGCGCCACTATCGCCTCCGTTATCATCTATATTCCAGATCGAGAACTCGATCAGATCTAAAGCCAAAAAATTGATAGCAAGTAGAACGATATAGAACACCAAATTGGATCTCCATATATACGTACCTCGAAATAGGGAGGATGCGAGGGAGGAGCGCGAGGCTTCCTGGGCTTCGGCTCCTTGGGGGCGTTCTTACCCTTGCCGTTGGCGGCGGGCTCCGGCTCCGCCTTGGGCTCCTCGGGCGCCGGGTCGGCCGCGGCCTCCACGGGGACGTCCGTGTTCATGACCTCCACCGCAGCCATGGCTCTGCTCTTAAGAGGCTTAGAGAAGAGGACTAGGTTTAGGGTTAGGGTTTGAACAGAAGGCGCGAGAGAGAGAGAGAGAGGGGTATAACTATAAGGGCGAGGCCGGAGGAGGGATGAGACGGTGGCTGAGGCTGGAGACGACGGAGGGCGAGTTTAAATACGAAGACGACGGGGAAACGGTAGGCAATTGTCGGATTCTGATTGGCTGAGGACCCCCTCGCTCAGATCACTAACCCCTTTATTTCAAACATGGGCCGTTGGATCTTCTAAAGATCCAAGGGCTGGGAACGCTTGGGCGGGTGAGGCTCGGATGGATAGGAGTGGGGAATGAGAGGTGGGGGTGTTCCAGGGTGTGCTTTCTTCTTGTACTAATTTGATGATAACTCTAGATTTATAGGATCATAAATTATGAAAAAAATATTATTTTGTAGCTACGGAGCATAGCTTTGAAATGAGCATAATTTTGTTGTATTTGGTTGAGAGGTTTGGGAGAATTTAAATCGAGAAGTTGCACGTGTTGGGAGCCTGGTTTTGTGTGAGTTTGGTGGGGTTTTAGAGGTCTCAAGGAGAAAGTAAATGGTTTCGATTCGTTTTCTTGATTGCGTATGATAGTAGGCTAAGAGACGGATCGGTCGAACATGGAATCGAGAAAATCCGATGAGATTTGATGGGGTAATGAGCTGATCAAAGTGTGTGCAACTCACACGTCTTGTAGATGAACAAGGACATACTTGGTGCAAAGATGTTAGAAATTTAGTCTCACACATACTATTCAACTTGATCATTCAAGGATTTCAGAATACAAAAACTTAACATCCAGAATCGAATACTGAGCTATCAAACACAAGATGTATACGAAAGGACATGACTATTTTCATAATTCCATTGTCCTTATAGCTTCTCATCAAATACTCAAAGTACAAGATAAGAAGTTATGAGCTGAAACTTGTTTGAGTTGCTTCTCTAATTTGATTTCTGTAATCTTCCATGGAATTACTAGCATAAGTTACCTGTTTGTTGAATACTAGTGTTACAACAATCTCCAATTAATGTTGCATTAGGATATTAGGAGCATAGCTACAAGCAAATCAAAAGAGCATTCTCCTGCCAAGCTTTTTCTTAGATGATTGCATCAAAGTTCTTCTAGACATTTTTGTTCCAGCATGGAAAGTGCGCCATTTGTTCTAAAACATACAATCTAACTAATTCTCAGGAGGCATAATTTTTCAGTTGCTCATCATCCTATGTTTAACGTTTTTGAAGGACTTTATTTGGTAGCCAGATAAACATGCTTTATATATGTTGCAGCAATGGCAGTGACATTGCTGCAGTGATCACAGAAAAAGGTACAATTGCAAACTCCTTTAGCCTATAGAGGACTTGAATGAACTCGATATGATACTGTAATCGATGGACAATAACGAGGAAAACATGATTTAATCTGGGATTAAGATGCTTGAATTCTTTATATGTTCTCTTCCTTGAATTGATTGCAACTCTACCCTTTGCTTCCATTTTAGCCTCTGTTCATCTTCAAGGCAAGTGCTAACCTCTGTTAGATACTCTTGATTTTGCCTTTTGAATTACGTTGAGTAACGCTGGTATAGCTTTTGAACAATCAAGTTAAAACATCATCAAAATATACAAGTAAACATATATCAAATCAACTAGCTTCTATACATGATTGTTCTTCTTGTTTCATAGGAAACAAACTTTGTTATTCTCACAAAATGCAAAGAAAGGCCTAATATAACTTGTGATCTAGTTAAAATGCCATTAAATGCTGAACTGCTTATAGTCAATGGCCATTACGTACGTAAAAGAGACTGTGACTTCCGATATAAGAAAGACAATACTAAGGATTGTGTAAAACATCCATCCTTGTCTAGGCTAGCAAAGAAAAGTATGAAAACCATCTTGCTATCTTGAGTCAGCTCTTTTACTCTGCAATAATCTATGTTTTGCAAACTTGGGTTCTTCGACTTTTATCTTATCGCATTAAATTTGATGAATATACTAATCAAAACATGAAATCATAACCAACAATGTCATGCAGATAATTGTTCTTCAGGATAGTGTTCCTCTGGTATAATTTTACAACCCCATGACCTGCGTAGAATCACTTATAACATGGTGTGAAGTAGATATGAAGCTTTGTATCAGTGTGAATTTTCTCACTACAATGATCAGGTTGGGATTTTTAATTGATGTTGGTACAATTCAATAGCTTTGAATCATCTTTTATCTTTACTGAGGATGTTGTCCACCAAGTTTATGCAGGTAACCTAAAATGGTGAAATCCAAGTCTATGAATCACTAGGCATGTCATTATGATGTCAAATGTCTTAAATCTTTATTACTTGCTCTATGCTATGAAGGGATATCTAGATACTTTTCTTTTCTTTTCTTTTCTTCTTTTTTCTTTTTTTGATGAGTTAAGCCGCCAAGCCTAACATGACTTACAAGATGCTCTTGGGGGGGGGTGATGCCGTCCTCCAATGCACAGTACAACGGCACTTGTGAGCGGCGACACCAACGAGAAACCCCATCCGCCTTACAATTGTCTTCTCTAGGAATGTATACAAAAACCAAACTCTCAAGTTGGATCCCAGCTCCCCATATATCACGTAGAACTGATTCTACATGTTGCGGCCAGATCATTCGACTTTGCAGCAACTCTACAGTCATCTTCGAATCTGACTCAACAAGCAACTAGGTGATGCCATTCTCCTTAGCCCAACTGATCCCATGATAAATAGCCTTTAATTCAGCATGCAAAATAGAGTTCGTCTCAATTGGCATTCCCATCGCCCAAACTGCCTCGCCCTTCATTTCCACTGCTCCAACAGCTGCCCGGCACTTCCCTTGATCAAAGGATGCATCCACCTACAGCAATATTACCTCTCCTCTATTTATAGAGGCAGTGTGAGCCTCCTCTTTCTTCAAGAATTCTTTAGTTAATAATCTGTAAGCCTTCATCACAGCCTTTTTAGCTGATTCCCCCTTTCCTTCAAAAATTACATAGTTTCAATCCTTCCAAATCTGCCACATAGCATAAGCAACATAAGACTTTAGCCTCCTTCCATCCTCTCTGTTCGGAGATATGAGCAGCAAATCTAAGAAGTCATATGCTTCCCAATCCTCACACGATCTATTTATCTCCCTCATCACCAAGCCAAGACTTCCTTGGCGAAATCACAGTCCTTATCTTGCTATGTGATGATTATAAGAGAAACTTTTATCAAAAATTGGCAGAGGTAGAGATGAAATAAGTATAATTCAAATTCTCCTCTAGTCATGAGTAGCTGAAAATAAATTATGGCTGAGACCTTGTGAATAAAGATGCATCAATTGCGCTTGGAATAAATGTTTTACCATAACGAAAACCTTCGATACTAGCTTACACAAATTCGACTGTGAATCATTCGAGATTAAAAGAATTGAAATTGAAGCTTTTGTCAATGGCAAGAAGAAATCCAAAGCCCATTTCAAATTGATGCAAGAGTAGCATAGGCGATGGCACTATATCAATACAATTCATACTATGAGCCTAGATCTAAACGATAGTTAACATCAAAAGAAACCATGACTCTATCTAAAAGGCCAGAGCAAATTAAGATAACTAATAATAATTCAGCTGATTGAAATGCACTTTGATCATCACCGACGAGAACATCTACATTTGGTCCTAATCATCCATCCTAGTCACCCTTTTGGATGCATGGGTCCTCATCGTCAATTTGAATGTTCTACGTTTGACTAGTTATTGGAAAGTGGGAAATCTGTTGCAAAAGTTAGGAGAAAGGTTTTGGAGAAAGGTTTTGGGGGATAATTGTTTTGAATCATCTTACATACATATTTCTTAAGACTCCATCAAGAACAAATATCTCTAACAGTAATAATATTTATAGAAAATCATAAATTATATAAAAGTATAGAACTAATTGTAAGACTATACGAGTAAAATGTAATTAGATGACCACAATAAGTTTTCATTCAAGCATCCAAATGTCGGCAACATCTTCTATGGTAGGAGGTGATGGATTTGGCTTTCTTTTAATTACAAATCTATCCATAATGGATTGTTTAAAGTAGAAGAAAACTTTAAATGAGATAGATATCACAATTGATTAAAAGACATCTTAATTAATAGACAATCAAGAAAATTAAATGCATCGATGATAAAAACCAAATAAATCATACAAACGAATCCACCAAAGCTACTAATCCAAACCACATTGTCGACAATACTATGGAGGTGGAATATAATTTAATCAGTTAAGGTTTGGCCTATCATGAACTAAATAAAGCACAATTGTAGTTCATATGGTCTAGAGATCAACATAAGAAAATATTTAATGCTTGAAGTATCCCTTACCAGAAACTATGGAGGTGGAGACGTTGAAATCTGCAACTCAACTGATGGGGGCTTGAATATGCCAATCCAAACAGTGCAATAGAAAAACTCCGATCTTCCCAATAAAGTGAGAGCAACTAGAAAGAGAAATAAGACACGACACAAGAAGCAGCCGGATCATTCAAATCTTTGGCGAAGATATGCGCGACTCGAGATAGCGAGAGAAGTCGAGAAGACATCACGTATACACCTTAGAAACTTAGAATATGTTTTAACCTAACAGGTCATGTGAGGACCCGTACCTCCAACCCAGTCCGACCGCGTCGGTCGAGGGTCTGATTCGGTTGGTTTGGCTCGGTTGGCCTTGCTTCGCGATCTCCTTTGATCGTTGTGACTCCGGGGGTAATTTGGTAAATTACCCTTGGCGGAGTTGGTTTCATACATGCGAAGCGCACACACGGCCTTGTAGTGATGTATGTGCTTGGTTAGATCATTAGGAGTACTCCAGATCTGAGGATCTAAGTCCGATCGTACTGATCAAGATTTGGACGGCTGTGATTGAATCTGGCTGATCTAGGGGTCAAGAGACTTAATCACTACTCGATTAAGTCTAAACCCTCTTAAACTCTTTTCTCCCGTTAGGTTACGGTTGTGAGAGAGATCGGGAGGGAGAGAAGTGAGGCGGCGATCCGCAACCAGAGAGGGGGGAAAGACCGTGCGGCCGGAGAGGAACTTTGTCACACCCCGACCCAGAAAACCCATCCAGGACGGGGCGTGAGGGTTCCTATCACTATTCATCTCCAATCGGCGCAGTACAAAGCGGAAAAGACGGATAAATTTAACAGTTATATTCCAGAGGCGAAATAGATTCATTTATAATATATCATCAAGTTGTACAGATCATATTTAATACAAAAACTCCCAAGAGACAGATATAATACAATACTCCAAAATCCTCAGAAGTTTACATCATATACAGGTATATCAAAAAGTACAACATGTAATCCTCCAGCAACCTCAAGCGCCCCTGGACGTACTCGCGCCGCCGAAGGCCGATCATGTCGGCTCCACCGAAAAAGAACTGCCGCCTGCACCTGCAAACGCAGCCCGGGTAGGAGTGAGAGATAAGCTCAGTAGGGTTCTACTCTACGGCACACTGAAGGGAGGAAAACAACAACAGTGTTGTCTCCCAGCCTAAGTCTAACGGATGCCACGGGTCCCATAACCCAGTTGATGTCCCAAGGGCTCCAGTCATGAAACCTCTCTCCTGAACATGTTACCAGGAGGCCAAGGAACAGTAACATGCAGGATCACCCTTACCCAAGCTGGAATACCAAGCCTTGGGGAAACATGTCAGGGACGCATCAACATCCATCCTTAGCACTTGGCTTTGGAAGACAACATGACCTCTAAACCTCAAATACTGATCAGAGTCAACTAGCGTGAATCCTCAAAGACATGAGACTTGATCACACAATCACACCCTACTCCTGACTACCCATCCACGGTCCTAAGGCTAGATCCGAGCTACCCGAGAGCCTCGGATCGGTGACCCAAATCATCGCCCGCATAACCTCAAATGTCTCTAATGCACACAATGCATGGGCCTAGGAAAACATCTACCCTAGATGTCTCTACATGCCACATCATCAGTTATAAGTTCCACAGATATACAATAGCCCTCGACACTCGCCTGCAAGAGGCTAAGGTTCCACAATTTCTCATTAACTAGCACTCATAGCTAGTTAATGGCTAGGCAATCAACTAAGTATTTAACTACAATCACACATGTATTTAAGTGCTAACAAAGCTATAGATTCACCCAAAAAGAGAGTTACCCGAATCGCTTCTCAATCCCGATGAAAATCCTTTGAAACCTCATCAAATCCCCCTACATGCTTCCCAACGTGTTTAGATACTAACCCCAAATCGAATCCATCCAAGAAAAGCCAGAAAATCAAGTTCAAGGGGTCACGGACGATGTCACGGTCGATGCCACGGTCGACCGTGAGGCCAAAACGAGGAAAACCACATGGGCGACGGTCGATCGGCCCATCGACCGTCGGGAGCCCAAAACGAGACAGAGCCTCACGGACGATGCGACGGTCGATCCGACAGTCGACCGTGAGGCGGGATGAAAAAGAGAGACAACCCACGGTCGATCGACCCATCGACCGTGGGAGGCTAAAATCCCGACAGAGCCTGACGGTCGATGCGACGGTCGACCCGACGGTCGACCGCCAGGCCCAGAAAGTGTAAAACAACACTTGACGATCGATGCACCGATCGACCGTCGAGCCTTAGGCACAGTTCTTCAGAACAGTGCCGGAAATCCAATTTCTTGGATTTCAAGGATCAAATCAAGTTGGAATAAGATGAAACTTTGCAAGCAAGTGTATTTAACAATGGGGAAGCTAATGGAATGAAGAAATCCAACTTTTGACGGTTAAATCTCCTATCTAGGTTCAAATTGACAAAAACCGACAAAACGACGATAATACGGAAACCAACCGTTAGAATACGGAAAATACGAGGTAGGAATACACTACATGCACAAAGAGTTGCATAGCATTCTAACAAGTATTTCTACAGTGAAAGTACATAAAACCTATCCTAGGAGAACCAGATCCAAAGATCGAGGTAGAAACACCTACTTGAGCAAGTAGGGTAGCTCCTCCACGCGTCTCACCAGCCGAGCCGCCAAGATCCAAGCTCCGAAAGCCGAAGTCTCCAACCCTAGCTCAGCCGAAGGAGAGAGAGAGAGGAGAAAACGACAGGAGAAGAAGAGAAGGAAAGAGAAGAGAGGGACAGGGCCTTTATAGAAAATCCAAATCTATCTCAGCCGTCCGATTCGATCTCTCCCGATCGAGCTCCGATCCTCCGATCGGACGCACGCTAGGGATTCTAATCAAACACATACATCAATCAAGGTCAGTGTGTGGAACGCGAGTGTGAAACCGACCACCAGAGGGCATATTTACCAAAATGCCCCCGGGGTCCAAAACCGCCACACGATCGCCCGATCGTGCCCGACGCGGAACCAAACCAACAGGAAACTGGCTCTCGACCCACGCGGTCGAGCCAGGTCTGAGGGACGGGCCCTCACAAACTTGGCGACGGCGACGACCGCGTGTGCATTTGCGTGATAGTTGTCGGGTACCCCCCTGTCGCAACCTTCCCTTTCCAAAGCTTTAACCCCAACCGAGCCAAACCAACCGAATCAGACCCTCGACCGACGCGGTCGGACTGGGTTGGAGGTACGGGTCCTCACAACATATGTATGCCAAGCATGTTAGATGTATTTTATTATAGCGTGTTTCCCCCTCTGTTCGATTCCTGTTAACTAATGTGAACTTCGCAATTTCTTACGCTCTTCTTCAGCTATCCGATTGTGAGCTGTATATCATGCTCAAGCCTAGGGGCGGCTGTGCGCCCGTTTGTATTTTATTGTGGGTTAACCAAGGGAGTGATGCCCTTGGGAATGTTTAGATTTGAATGGGCCGAAGGTGTGCCCTGTGTGTTTTGAATGATATTATTATATGGTTCGGATACATGAAGGTCATGCGTGCCTTATGTTAATTCTCTATGCTAAATCTACTCTATAGCTATATTATAACCGGTTGGACAATTGAGTGATGATTTGGCATGTAGAGATACATAGGCCTAGTTGCTTGAATAGGCTCATGCACGTTGTATGCATTAGAAGCATTAAGGCTAGGTGGTAGGCGATGGTTTCGATCGCCGATCCGGGGTTCTCGGGTAGCCCGGATCTAGCCCTAGGACCGGGGTTTGGGTAGTCGAGGATTAGGACGTGATTGTCATCAATGATCATGCTTGATATCATTTGAGATTATTGTTATAGTCGACCATGTTTAATATTATTGTATTTGAGGTGTAGAGGTCGTATCGGGTCTTCAAGGCCAAGGGCTAAGGATGGTTGTCAATGTCTCTGACATGTGTGTCCCCGCGAGAGATGGTATGACTGGGCAGGGTGGTACCTGGACAGGAGCCCGCAATCTTTGGTTCCTATCGTCTGTTCTTGGGTGAGGGTGGGACCTGGACAGGAGCCCTCGGGAATCGACGGGGTCAGACCTTCATTTGGCGAAAGCGTCAGACCTTCATTTGGCAACCACCTCTATATATAACACCTCTTGTTTATTCTGAAAATCATTCTAAAATTCGTCAAAAGTTCAATAATACTCTTTCTCTCCTGCTCTCTTTGAAGGATTTCAACTTTCTTACATGCTAAATAGAAACCTCAATAAAGGAAATTCAGGTTTGACTTTCTTGGTGTATTTTGCCATCAAACATAAGTCTAAAGATTAGGCTTTATTTTATCATGAAAAAGAATTTACTGTAATTTGGTGCGCATCATGTACAAGATCCTTATTGATGAGGGCAAATATCATCTTAAAAAAATCGATGTTATATACATCTCACATGGAAGCATCTTGTTCGCCATCGACATTGACGCCCAAGCATCATCAATAAAAAGGTACACCAAAATCTCTCTACTACATCAACTTTGACAAAGTACACCCCCAACCCATCAATAAAAACTTCCGATAAAATGAGAGTAGTAAAAGAACCTATATCGTCGGACCTTGAGCGCCACAGTACACCACCAGCCCCCGGAGTAGTGAAGCCTCAACCAGCAAATGTGAACACCCACATCACTGCTGTAGTGTTTAGCTCCTCAGAGATGATGAGTGGCTCTAAACTCGCTGAAGCTATTGAACTAAGAGGCGGTAAGTTTCGCCTTGGGAAGACTGCCATGTCGTCGGTGCTTCTTCACCGTCTTAAGAGCAAATAGAGTCATACCCTATTCGGACGATTTGTTGGAGGAAGAGTTGGTATAGAATCCCTCCGGCGAAGACTGGCCGAGCTGTGGCGGACTGATACCCCCTTCTTGGTCACGGACATGGTGAGAGGAGTCTTCGCCTTCAAGTTTGATTCTCCTCACAGGAGGACCCTGGATGGTGGACGACCTGACATTATCTCTCATTCGTTGGAGGAATTGCTTCTGCCCAACCGCCTCAGCTTTCACAAAGGCTCCCATCTGGATCCGCATATTAGATCTGCGACCAAAGTTCTTTGACGGAGAGGCCATCTTTGATATGGTATTCGATGTTGGAGTCCCACTAGCCATCGATGTTGTCACCAAGTACACGGATCGATGCAAATACGCTCATGTTTGCATCGAGGCTAACCTTACAATCCCAGCGTGCATCGGCACCTATCTGCCACGAGAAGGCATGGGGGGAGAGCATGACTACTTCTTGCAACCTTTCATCTATGAGAACATTCAGATCTGCGACAGCTACGGTCTTCTTAGTCATCGAGAAATTGGTTGTCCGGAGAAGACGATGCCCAAACACCAAAGCACAACAAGCGCCAAAGGAAAAAAGCAAGAAGATGAAGGGGATCAAACACCAGTTCACAACAGCGAAGCAACCAACACAGTAGACCAAATGAACATTGAGCAAGAAAACTCAAGCAAATCGGAAGCAGAGAAGATACCTGGAGCATGGCACACCATCCAAAACCGCTGGCCAGGGGTGAAGAAATGGGTGAACTTGAAGTCTTCGGCACCGGCAACACAAATGTGCAAGGGCGATGAGCCCATGGAGGCTGGCATACATACGTCTACGCCACCTTAGCAAAGGATAGCAACAACCTCTAGCATGATATCAAAGCAGCCCGACAGACACAAACATCAACCTGACACCGTACAAGCCACAATCGCAAGACATGGTGGAAAATGGAATGAGACAAAGGAGGTCGTTTCTTGAGACGACGACGATCACAAGGGAGCCCGGCTGGATGGAGGCGACAACACTCATGAGGAGACTTCTAGGGCTAGGGCTCACACAACCCCCTTTTAAATCCAGCGACCTTGGGCCTCGACCTAACAAGCCCGTTAAGTCATGGGCTCAAATCACAGGCTCTAGTTGCAGAACATGGCCCCGCCCCAACAGATTCAGCCCGATCGCTACAACGATAGGCGAACTCGACGACGATGAGCTGACGACACTGACTTTGCAAGAGGTTGGGTGGTATGCGCGGGAACGCAACAGAGGTAATCTCCCCGGACCTCTAGTTATCCCCCGCAGATAGAAAACCTTCAATTCAATGTCTCCTTAAGGACTCAAGCAGCATGAACTCGACGATGAAGCAATGGAAGAGGCACATCCGGATGGCATCTCGGCACTCAAGCAAGCTCTACATGGCGACAATCCTGTTCAACTAGCAGAGGATAGCAACCAGATGGTGGAGGAGGATATAAACCACCCCGGACAGGACATGGAAGTAGTTGACGATCGACCCACCCCCCCAGACATCACCCCACGAAGAGAGGAGATGGATACACCCCTCTACCCAGTTGAGAGCCAAGCATAACGGTGCAAACATGCTGTGAGGACCCGTATGTTGACATCGATTTTAGCTAAGGCTAAGCCGATAATATTTGCAGAATTCCCCTGGCTGAATCCGCATGCACCAAATCCAAACTGGCTCATACACAGTCGAGTCCATCCAAATTCCCTACATATTCCCGGTTTTGACGGCATCCTATACAAACCGAGGGAACAAGGGTATTTTGGTAATTTTACTCACCCAAGGGTATTTTGGGAATTTAGACCAAAATACATGTCTAAATTTCCCACTACACTCCAAAATAGCCCTTACATAGCTTTGACGGCATCCTAAATAAGCTGTGTAAATATAGGGGCATTTTGGTAATTTTCCACAACATCAAGGGCATTATAGAAAATTCCCTGAAATAAATAAAGGAAAAATCCGAAAATTCAAAATAAACCCAAACAAATACCCAAACTCAAATTCGCCTAAGTCCCGGCCAGGGCGATGCGCGCGCCATGGGCGCGCACATGACTTGCATACATCAAGTCTAAAATATACGCGTCACATAACGCGCGCGCAGGTGTTCATGACACATAAAACATAGACGCGTCGTCATGCATCGCATCTAAAATAAAATATGCCCAAATCTCGGCAAAAATATACATGCGCTACATAATGCGCGCACGTGTCCATGACACACACACAAATCGTGCTGCCATGCGTCGCGCCTAAACAACCAGACCGAAAGGGTATTTTGGTCATTTAACCCCAAGGGGCATTTTAGTCATTTCACATCTTCAGGGGTGTGAAAATCTAAAATAGAGGTATTTTCTCTACCCTGGGGGCATTTCGGTCTAAAATACATATGACCGATTAAAAGGGTATTTTGGTAATTTACAACCGGCTTGCCTGGGATATTTCAGTAAATTCTCCAAATATCACATAAAATTCAAAATTCAAACAAGACATTCAAAATTTAAACAAATGTCTGACAACCGGATAATTATTCAAATTCAAGATAAATACTTGGAAAATTGAATAAATATTCGAAATTCAAACAAGTTCACACATGAACTTGAAATTTAAATAGGGCATTCAAATTTAAACAAAACCATTCAAATCTTCAAATTTAAATGAACATTTGAAATTTAAATGCCAAATCCCAACTCCCTAATCTAAATGGTTAGGAAATCCTAACCTTCCCGTATCTCAACAAATCCCAACATCCCAACCTCCCAACAATCTGGCTGGAAATCAGATCTCAACAGCGGATCCCTTGATACGCTCGCATCTCACCAAATGCCCAGTTAACACCCCGATTCCTATAAGAAGAGGAGAAAGGAACGAAGCACAGGGGCTGGCAAAAACTAGAGAAAACAGAGAGAAGGCTGACAGAGAGGAGAAGGAGATCGCCCGCGCTCATCCAGGAAACTACATCGCCGTCGCCCACTCTGCTCCAGCCCAAGGAAACCCAGCGCCGCCGTCTTCTTCGAGCCAGCCAGGGAACCCATCGCTGCCTAAGGAGAAACCCATCGTCTTCCTCGTCGCTGTCTTCCTCGAGCCAGTCCGAACCCATCACCAGCGTCGCCATCCTTAAACCAACCCAAAAGCTTCGGCGCCACCCATAGCCTCAAGCTCACGGCACCAAAAAACAACGTTCTCGTTGTCTAGCAACCTAGGCGACTTGCCGGCCTTCGGAGAGGAGCGGGATATCAAGAAGGAGGAAGACCCCGGCGCGCCGTCGCCGTTCGTGATCCCATCCAAGGAGGGGAGCGTCCGTCGCCGTCCAAGGCTTTGAACCCATCGGTGTCATCCAACCGGAGGAACCCAAAGAACTAATCACCTTCCCTGTTCCAGCCGGTGGAACCCAAAGGAGCTCGTCGCCCAGCCCGAGGAGCTCATCGCACAAACCCATCGACGTCGCCCATTCCTCTGCTCCGAACAAGCCCAGATCCAGTCGCCTTCAGCTTTATTCGCCGTTCCTCTGTTTTCACCGCCTTTAGAGCTTGGACGACGCTGCCCCAACTATATCCGGCGCTTCCTTATTTCCAGCCGCAGCTCCCCAGCTTTATCCGGCGACTCCTCTGTTTCCAGCCGACGTCTCCTTAGCTCCAGTCGCTGATCACGCTGATTCCGGCCAACGCTTCGCCAACTTTGTCTACGTCCTCCTCAACTCTATCGGGCAGTGCCTCCCCCAACTATATCGGTGACGTCTCCATAACTCCAACTCCAACGGCAGCCTCGAGTCTTCACCGACGAAGTTTGGACGACACCTCCGTGGCCAAGACCTCCCTTGTCCCAGCTGCAACATTCCACAACAACGAGCTCCGGCCATACGTCCCCGGCGACGAAGCTTTAGAGCTTGAACAGTGCTTCTCCAACTTTATCCGACGCTGCCCCAACTATATCCAACATCCTCAACGCTATTAGCTGTTCTTCCACGGCGACGAAGCTTGAACAGTGCTTCTCCAACTTTATCTGACGAATCCTCAAGGTGGCGGATCTCAAGCCCCGGGCAACGTCTACAAGGCAAGGGAAGAGTTACGAGAAGACACAAAGTCCTAAAAAACAAACCCAACAACAAAAGGTGAGGGTCCTAAGACCCTCACGTTTTTTACCCATGTTCTTTGTCATTTTAATTTCATTGATGGCAACGTAGAAATCTATTATAAGTATCGGATCTAGAATCGGAGGTGTTCCCTACGGGGATGTAAATGATGGATCTGCCTATTCGGCGATCCAGGGGTGTGGTGCCTGCAATTTCCTTGAACGAAATAAAAAATGATATGCTCGAAAATAAAATAGAAATCTCATCCCCGCGAGATCTACATTTTATTCGCGAACACCGTACCTCTATATCTGGTTCGACCGCGTAGGTCAGACCCATGAGTTCGGTTAGTTTTGTTTCACGCTGGGTGCGATCGGGGGATTGCCTTGTTGTTTTTGGACCCTAAGGACAATTTGATAAATTACATCTTGTCGGTCGGTTTCACACCCGCCTAATGCACACACGGCCTCATGAGTGATGAATATGATTGTAAGAACTCTAAGCGAGCTTGGGATTGGAAAATACGAGTTCGGGCCCGAAAGCTTGTTAAGATTGTTAGTGATTTTAATCGGGATTTATGCATCTTTTTCCTGAATTTTTTCAGACTTCTGTTCTTAGCTTAAGCTTGTCTGTTTAAGCTTGACTTCAGCACTGTGCGTGCATAATCTCATGTAGCCTTCAACATAAAAGTTGTAGATTTTTTAATCTACTTTCAAACACCATTTTTTTTTCATAATTTTCAGATGTTTTAACGAATTATGGTGAATTATTTCCTAAACTATGACGAAGCAAAACTTTTGAAAAAAGCTAGGAAATTCATCGGATTTTCGACTTCAATTCGATCCAATTTTTGGATATGTTTCCCCTAGAATGTCTTTCTATATCTGACCATGTTTGATTTCAAGTTTCACGGCATTTGGACATCGATTTATCAAGATTTCATTGTTTCAACTTTTTAGCAATCCAAAAATAAGTATTTTCATGGATTTTGGTGATTTTCCATGTTTAATTCATCGTGAATCATGGAATTGATGTTCCTAGTGACATCTAGAATTAGCATGTTCAATTTGATAGGTTTTTGGATGATTTAAACCTTTGATTTCGACATGTTTGCTTAGTTACTAAGTTCCTTGCTTAATTAGTGGTTAATTGGAAAACTTGTATTATGTGTATATGTGAATTGAGAATCATGATAAATGTATATATGTAGTATATGTATATATCTACGCCCTATGTGTGGCCAAGCCCTCTGTGAGGCTTGTAGATGAACCAAGGGAGTCATGCCCATCGGGAATGTGTAGAATAAATGGGCTAAATGTGTGGCCTAATTTATGTAAGTTGTAATTGTATTTTAGTTGGCCTTTTGGTGTGCCATCAGTAACATTGTTTAATTGCTTCATGTTTGTTGGCGGAGGGCATGCCCCGTTGTACGAAGTTGGTTAACGGCAAATGCGTGCCATTATAATGCCAAAATTGCATTGTGTGAATTGCTTGTTAGCGGCTTTGTATGTGCCATTGTAATGTTTAATTGTGAGATTGAGGTGTTTGGCCTTTTAGAGGCGTACTTGTCTATTGTTTAGTCTCATGGAGGCTTGTGGGCCCTTTGTACCCTTACTTTGTTTAGACTATTGTTATGTTTACCCCCTTTGGCAAGCTAGATGTTTTTCCTGGTCTTGTAAGTTGACGTGTCATATTGTTGCATGTCTATATTCTTATTTATGTGCGTGTGAGCATGCATGTATTTGATTGCATTAGAAGCATAAGGTTAGGACGTGGGCGAATAGGGGTTTTGCTGATCCAAGGGCTCGGGCAGCAAGGTTTAGGGCGCGATTGTATTTTTGATATATCTATATTTTCGAGGTAAATATCTAGTTGGCTACAATTGTGTTGATTGAGGTTTAGAGGTCGTACGATTCTCCAAGGCCAAATTCTAAAGATGGCTGTCAATGTGTTCCTAACGTGGTCCCCAAGCATGGGAATCCTGTTGGGTAAAGGTGATCCTGCATGTTACTGCTCCGTTGCCTCTTGGTAATATATTCAAGAGAAATGTTTCATGACATGAGCCCTTAGGACATCGATGAGGTTATGGGACCTCTTGGCATACCTTAGACTTAGGCGGAGAAGCGACACTGTTGTTGTTTCCTCCCTTTACTGTGACGTAAAGTAGAACCCTATTGAGCTTATTGCTTACTCCTGCATGGTCTGCGTTTGCAAGTGCATGCGTCAGCTCTTCTTTCGTAGTCCCAACTGGACATGTGTTTGGCGGTGCTTCGACCTATGAGGACCCGTACCTCCAACCCGGTCCGATCGCGTTAGGTCGAGGGTCTGGTTTTGTGGTTTGGCTCGATTGATCTTGATTTGCGATCGGTTGATTGCATTGCTGTTTTTGGACACCCAAGGGCAATTTGGTAAAATTGTGTCTTGGCAGTCGATTTTACACCCACGCAGTACACACACGGCCTAGGATTGATGTATGTGATTGATTAGAACCTTAAAACACGCTTCCGATCTGAAGATCGGAGCTCGATCGAAAAAGATCGAAATGGACGGCTGTGATCAATTCAAGCTTTCTATATAAACCCCTTAGCCTTTCTCTCTCTTCCCTTTTCTTTTCTTTTCTCTCATTGGTTGTCGTTTGGAGGCTCCGACCGTGGTTTTTCGACATAGATCTGGAGCGATCAGAGTTGAGGATCTGGTAGATCGTCTGCACGTATATACAAGTAGGTGTTTCTACCCAATTCTACTGAGTTGGTTTCCCTATGATTGGTTTTATATGGTTTCGATGTGTTTGTGTTTATTGTGTTTATTGAAATATTATGAAACTTGATAGATTAGTATAATGAGATGCTTAGAACATCCATGTCGAAGCAATTTTGTATTTCATCGGACGAATTTTGTATTATCATCATTTCGTCGAATTTTGTCGGTTTCGACTATTTTGGCCTAGATCTGAAATTTACTCGTCAAAAGTTTGATTTCTTGGTACCATTAGATTCCCCACCTCCAATTATATCTCCATGCAAAGTTTCATTTGATTTTGACAAGTTTTGATAGATCAAATCCAAGAGATTGTATCTCTCGAAGTTTGAAGGATCGATCTTCTCATGAGGAGAGAATCGATCTTTCTTAGTCGGTGGAAAACTGTACTCTGTCGCGCAGAGAAGATCGATCTTCTAGTGGGTAGAAGATCAATCTCTTCTGTTGAGAGAGACTGAATTCTTTGTATGTACGCATGAAGATCGATCTCTTCTGTGCTGGTAAAAGGTTTTCTATTTTTAGCTGAACAGTCGTGTTCACGCTCTATTTGTGGGCTCTGTGTGCATGATATTGTAAAACTTTTAAGATAAGAGTTGTAGATCTTTGAATCTGTTTTCCAATCCCACTGATTAAATATTTTTCTGATTTTCTTATGATTTATGATGAAGTTTCTACGAGACTGCGCCAAAACAGGAATTATGGAAAGATCAATCTTCTTGGGTAGAAGATCGATCTCTTATTCCCGACAGAGTGCACGCATAAAGAAGATCTATATTCTTGGGTAAGAATATCGATTTCGTATGCGCAGTTTGTTGAAATTGATTCCGATTTCAATGATTTTGGTTTCCTTTCAACCAGGATTTCTCGTATATCTTTCCCAATGATTATTATGATATTTTAGTTGAAATTTGACGAATTTTTCGTCGAATTATGCCGTGGTTTGTATTTTAGAGTAATTTACCCAAATTATCGATCTTAATCGATTTCTTCGATTTCGTCGATCAATTGTCTTCCGATCGACTCGATACCTTAGTATATCATGTTGATGCATGTTTAGGACCACCCATTTACCTTTTATGGATTTGATAAAGTTTGGAGAGGTTTTATGTTAAGATTTTTCGTTGTAAGATCTTTTTGCCTAATATGCATGCTTAGTATAAATGGGCCAAAGGTGTGTCATATTGCTTTAATTATAGCCAAACTGATTGTCGGCGTGCGTCGGGGCCGGTAGCATAGAATGAATGATTGATTGATTGGTTGTTTGAATGGTGTGGTTGCTTGGTTATACTAGTAAATACATGTCGTTGTATTGTTAGACCAGTTATTCGTGGGATAACTTTGGAACCTTAGCATGTTGTGCATGTGTTGCACCAAAGGCTATTGCATAGCGGCACTGCGATGTTGAGAATCGGATTGAACTCTCATGTTGATGTGGCATATAGTGGCATGTAGGTTAGATGCTTGTATAGGTACATACGCTGTATGCATTAGAGGCATTTCAGGTTAGGCGGGGGCGATGGGTTATTCACCGATCCAAGGGCTCGGGTAACTCGGCTCTAGCTCTAGGACCGAGGATGGATAGCAAGGTCTAGGGTGCGATTGTATTGTTGAATTATTATGTTATCGAGGATATTTGTCTAGGTTGTTGCAATCATGTTGTTATTGAGGTTTAGAGGTCGTGTAGTTTCTCCAAAGCCAAGTGCTAAGAATGGTTATCGATGCGTTCCCGACGTGGTCCCCGAGTATGGTGGTCCTGCTTGGGTAATGGTGACCCCGCATGGTATTGTTCCCATGTTAGTGCTAAGGGTGATCTTGGTAACACGTTCAAGAGAGAGGTTCATGACGGGAGCCATTGGGACATCGATAGGGTTATGAGACCCTTGGCATACCTTAGGCTTAGGCGGAGAAACGACATTGTTGTTGTTTTCCTCCCTTACAGTATGATGTAGAGTAGAACTCTACTGAACTTATCGCTCACTCCTACCCGGGCTGGGTTTGCAGGTGCAAGCGTTAGCTCTTCTTCCATAGTACCAGTTGGACAGACTTTGGTGGCGCAGTGACTTCAGAAGGTGCTCGAGGATCCTGGGGTGTTGGCAGCTTCAACAGTTCTTTTTGTTATAAATTACTTTTGACAGATGTATTAAGTGCATAATTTTCCCTCTTCGAGGATTAAATGTTTATAAATCTGTATTCGATGAGTAAATTGTATAACTCTGAGGTTTGCATAAATTATATAATTTTATTTACTCTGATGTTAATCTGGAACTGTTATAGTTAGTAGTTTATTAGAAATTACTATGATGCCCCTCTGATTAAATTGTTCAAATTAGTTGTGATAAATTGTTATATAAATGCGCCAGAGATGATTGAATAGGTTTAGGTCCCTCACGTCCCAGCCCGGTTGGGTTTTCTGGGTCGGGGTGTGACACGACCTCTTGAGGTGTTTGAGGATCCTAGGGTCCACTTTTGTATTTTGACAGTTGTATAAATGTTTAATTTCCCTTTTTGAGAATTTTGCTATCTGTATATACATGTATTTGAGGTTTGAAATTAGTTTGTATAAATTGGTGTTGTATCAGAAGTATTGTATTATATTTGGATGTCAAATTAAGTTTGTAGTGGTATTAGTGGAATTGTGTTACATTCCCCATGTATGAATTGATTTTTATAATTGTTAGAATTATTGATTGACCTCAGAATTAAAACTGTTTAAATTAGTTGTGAAAATTGTATATTGTGCACCAGGTTGAACTGAATATGTTTAGGGTTGGCTCACGACATAGCCCGGATTGATTTTATGGGTCGGGGCGTGACATGGTGGTTATCTATGTCAGGTGATACGATGACCCATCTAGTTTACTATATAAGAGAGTGTTTTATGACGTGACATATGAGTCATATGTCATGTCAATAGTGGATGAATAAAGAGAGAGAGAGGGGGGGGATAGTGGGGGTGGCTGGTTACCATGCCAGGTGGCACAGGGACCCACCTAGTCTATTATATAAGAGAAGGTTTTATGGCGTGACGTCATATGTCACGTCATAATCAAATGATAGTGACTGAATAAAGAGGAAGAGAGGGAGAGAGAGAGGATAGCAGGGGTGGGTGGTTACCCGGCAAGAGGCCACATCTAGTTTACATATATATCCTCTAATGAGCCCCTCGTGTCACATGGCACGATCCCTTTACTTATAATAACGAACCCCACTCTCTCTCTTAATAACTCCCCCCTTCCTGTCAACTTTTAGATTATAAATCATATAACACAAAAAGATAACCTCGACCGTATGATAGGAAGCACCGTGCCTTTTGATATATATATACATACTAGTGGGAACCTGTGCCACCTGACACAGGTAACCACCCACCCACTACCCCTAACCACCCACTCACCCACTACTCCCTAACCAACCACCCAGGGCATGTATGACTCCACATAGGATGCCACGTAAAATGCCAGGTAGGACCAGCAGTCACAATGGAACAAACCTAGTAACTACCCTTGGATTTTATATATACATATTTACATATATGTCTACCAAAACAAATTATTTTATATATATCATTACATTTTTCATATTTAAATATATGCCACCGAATTAATGATGTAATCACATATACATAAGCCACTGTGATTACTTTCAGTGGAATACTCACAGAATATCCTACTTGATGGCGTTGATGGGGATAACCAGGCAAGGAAGATTTCTTTAAATACCCTCATCTCTCATATTCTCTGATGAATAGCTAGGACTTAATAGTCAGCGATAGTTGATAACTTCTCCATAGATAATTATATTTTCCATTAATTAATATAAAATAGCCTACAAAGATTGATGTAGTGGCATATATGAGAATACTCGATGGGCCTCGTGCTGTTTGGCATGGGTGACCACTCACCCCCGCTACCCCTAATCACCCACTCTCTCCTTCCCTCTCTATGACTCAGCTGTCACGTGTACTCCTCTCTTATCCTCTCCCTATAACTCAGTTGTCATGTGTGAGAAAATAAATGAGTCAGATTATGATTCATAAAAACCGATATTATATATTATACTAGGTGGGCCCGTGCCACCTGGCACGGGTAACCACCCCCTCTTTCCTTCTCCTATTTATGACTCAGCTGCCACGTGTCTCCTATCTCCTCCTCTCTCGATGACTTAACTGTCACGTGTAAAATATATAAGTTGAATTGTGACTCATAAAACACTAGGTGGTGGGCCCGTGCCACCTGTCACGGCTAACTGCCCACCCCCACTATCTCTATTATAACTTACGCCACATCAGCCACTATCCTTTTTTTTATTTATTTAATTATAATTTTATATCACGTGCATGCCACGTGTATGTCATGTGTGTATAAGTTTATGACTCAGATGATGAGTCATAAAAGTAACTACCCTTGGATCTTATAAGGTAGATAAGTATGTATATTTAAAACTAATCTCATGACTTATGATTATAAGGATGTATATTTAAAATTAACCTAGGGAAGATGATAAAAATATACAAAGTTAACTTAGAAAAATGAACATGTAAACAAACTAATAGGAGGTAAACGGTTGTAACCGTTTTTGCTCCTTATAAGGTTGATGTTCTTATATAGTAAATAGGATATATGATCAATTTGGTGGTATATATTTAAACATGAAAATATAGGGGCACATATGTAAATATCTTTTATAAATAAATCTTCCCCCTATGATAGTAACATTACAAATGGCATGGGTCGGACTGGGCCCGGCCCATGCCGGTGGAGTTGGATCACAGCCCAAACGATATATACCAACCTCTTAATATCTTCTATCCATCACCTAAACCCTAGCCGCTCCCAAGCCGCCGTCGTCGTTCTCCCCATTTTCGATTCCCGATCTCTAGTGATCCCTACACCATGGTAAGGAAAAGTTCTGAACCTTTTCCCCTTGGAAACCCTAGTCATAATGGTCTGATGTCTTCTTCGGTCGGGGAATCGAATGCTGCAGGCGGACGTCGATGCGGAGCTAGGCGCCGCAGGGCAGCCGAAGCGGAGGACCTTCAGGAAGTTCAGCTATAGGGGTGTGGATTTGGATGCGCTCCTTGACATGTCCAACGACGGGCTGGTCGAGCTCTTCAATGCCCGCCCTCGCCGAAGGCATTCCGACGGCCCCGTCTCTTTTCGTTGTCAGGTCTATGGTTGTCTCTCTTAGTGTTATTAAATTGAGGTGTGTTCGTTTGTTGAACAGGTTCCAGCGTGGTCTGAAGAGGAAGCCGATGGCTCTCATCAAGAGGCTACGCAAGGCGGTATGGTCTTCCTTCCTTTTGGGTTGTACATTACTTGTGTGGGTTGTAATCTTGCAATCAAGTCTAAGTGCTGCTTAAAATTTGCCTGGAAAGGATTTAAAAGGATCTTTGTTTCTATTCTATGGACTTCAATGTTGGTTACGTGAGTGATTCTGTAGCACAGTCGGGGTGAAAACTATTAGATTTTTTTTATGTGCCTGAAATTTTGGCAATTTAAAGATTCAAGAGTTTAGGCCTCGATTTCTGGCTGATACATGCATGTTATATGACCGTTCAAACATGGAATTAAATTTTTTTCACTGGACAATCTTGGACAGTGTTTATGCTCTTCTGGTTTCGCACCTTTGGGTTGCGGTAGTATGTAATTAGCAGGTAAATTGATTTTCAGTGGAAATTATCTAGAAGAGATTTTAGTTGGATCTCTCCCTTAATGCTTTCTCTCTTCTCTCTCCCTGTCTTTTCTCTCTTCTTTTTCTCATTTTTTTTATCTTCATTGTTTCCTAAAGATCTTATCTCACAAAACAAACTCATTATCCACTTTCTTTTAAACCTACATTCAGGAATCACTTTTTCTCAAAATTAATTAAAACCTTTCTTCTTTGGTAGAGATCGAATTGACTTAATAGATAATCTTTTCCCTGCAAGATTGGTGGCTGCCAATTATCACAAATGATTTCTGAGTATTTTGTTTGTTCCTTAATTGTTGTAGTTTTACAGGAACTATCCTTTTGCCAAATGGTACATTTAGGTCAACTTAGGCATGAGCATCAAGCCCATCAGCCTGAATGCGGCCCGATCCCGCCCGGAAAATTACGGTTCTAAGACCGGCCCAAGCCCGAAGTCGGCCCAAACCCGTTGACATTGGGCTCGGGCTTGGACAGACCTTAGCCAAACCCCGAGCCGGCCCAAGCCCGATACTTATGCTCAAACACCTCACAAAACCTCACCTCAAGTTCTTCTCTACACATCTTTTATCTCCCGCCCCAACCCCACATCCACAAACCCATTCCCCAACTTTTTCTTTCTCTTGAATCTCCTCACAATGCCATCTCTCTCTCTCTCTCTCTTTGTATCTCACTTCGCTACCATAGACAAAACTCTTTCCCTCTTTGTCTTTCTCTCACCCCACCATAAAGGTCCATAATATCCCTCTCATCTCCTAATTAAGGTTTGAATTTAATTAATTGGAGATGATTAAGATTGGACCCGCCCGGAGTCCAATGCCTTGTTGACCTGGCCCAAACGGGCTTGGATATGAGTATCCAGGCCCAGCCCGACCCGGACTGCAATGGCAGCAGTATCGGGCTTGGACAGAAATTAGCCCGAAATGAGCTCGTAAATTTTGGGCCCAAGCCTGGCCGGCCCAGCCCAATGAGCACCTCTAGGTCAACCTTTTTCCCTTTAAACATGATTTCTATGTTGCTCTCTTTTGAGTCTCATAATTTGTTTTATTTTTGTTGCAATTATAGTAATATTGAGAATGATAAGATAGTTGCTTTCGGTGTTTGCTGAGAAAGCTCGTTGCGTTAAATAGCTATTGACCTCTAGTCAAGGATTGCCGTGCCGTTGGCACGCGCCGGCCGCTAACCCGCCGGTACGGTACGCGCCGTCGGCACGCGCCGTATCGGACCGGTACGCGCCGGTGCCGGTCCAGATGAGTGAAATTCACTCATTTTCAACATCTCCAATTAGCCAAATATAATCTCTTATATTAGAGCAGAGTGAAAACATACCAAGATAGTATAATACAATACATGACACATAATCAACATCTCCAATTGGCCAAAATTTTTTTACTAATTTTTTAAAATTTCCTAAGAATTTTAGAATTTTTAAATGTTATAAAATTATTTTTAAATTTTCTCTATAACTTTTGGTTATTTTCATTTTTCAAAATTTTTAAAGGTTCGTATATTTTTTTTTATTATAACGGATTTCAAAATATTTTTTAAAATTTTAATATATGTTAAATACTAGTTTTTTAATTTGTCCACCAATTTGAATTAATTTTGATGTAAAATACAATATTTATCAATTAATATACCGGCTAGCTGCCGGTCCGGTGCATACCGGCTAGCTGCCGGTCCGGTGCATACCGGCCGGCACGGACCTGTGCCGGCCGGTATGGAAATCCTTGCCTCTAGTTCATCTCGTATTCAGTTGCCTAGACTTAGATGTCGAGAACATGTTTTGGTTAACAAGATTTATGAAACCTAGATGGATGATGTCCTTTTTATATGAACTCTTAGTGGTGTTTTTAGTTTCTTCCTTCTCAAAAGGGCTTCTATAGGGTAACACTAAGGATCAGTTTGGTTTTTTTCAACTTCTGTATCCTATATTTTATATGTTGAACTTTTTTTTAATTGGTATGAGTTTATCTTTTTTGATTCATGTCATTCAGGTCCTTATTTTAGAGACCGAAACCTATGCTGGTTGATGAAGTGGGTCTAGTTTGTGGCCTATACCCTGTCCACTAGTCCTGAACAGTCCATGTTCAGGCCTGATTTGGGCCAAAATTAGTTTTGTTTTGGTTTACATTGACTGGAGATGGCTAAGGGGGTACCCAAGCTTGTGAACTTGTAAAGGATAAAGTTATATTTCTTTTTAAACATAAAAGTCTTGTGGATTTCGTAGATACTTTGCAGAAGATTGCCATTCATGACTATTGACAAAATTTATATATCCAGCTAGGAAGATGACTAGGGCAAGTTTTCATCAACCTCCTTGGGGGGTTCTAGAGGCAAGAACCGTCAACAAATCCTTGTTAAATATTTTTGGTTTTCAATCATTCATCAAGATGATGTTCGTTGGTATTGTTTTTTATTTATCGTCCCTCAAATAAAACTCTACTTGTCAAACAACTCCAAGATCTTAAAACCCTTCTGTCTTGTGTGTAATTCTTGTAGCAATTTAAGATGTGAGAGCCTGCCAAAGGGATATTAGTTGACTATTGGTTTAGAATTTTTGTTCCACGCGCTAATTAATTGCAGTGCTTTTTGTAAGCAAAAAGCCAGTAGGTGGCTTATTTGGGCACTGGGCCATGCAAAGTATTTGCAGAAAGTGAAACTAAATCAAATCGTACTGTTCTTTCGGCTGGGCGTTATGATCTGGAATCATGGATACTCCACGGAGGACTTTTTCTGAGTGTTGGACTCTTAAAGGACACTGACATGTATCTGACACGCTGTCCTTCATATTCATTTTTTGTTCTGCTTTAGAGGAATTACTGCTCTAGCCTGCAGTGGACATGCATGTCCCAATTAGATCATGCTTTGGACACTAGTTCGGGCCTACAAGTTTACTGTCGGGCAATGGTTGCAAGGGCATGATGGCACGTTAATCGCAGTGGTTGGTGCCTTCTAGGAGAAGAGAGAGCATCTGCATGACAAAGTGGGTCAGTGAGTTTGCTGTTGTGGATTAGCATGGGATTTTATTGCTTCATTTGGGCAGGTTAGATTTTGTACTAAGGAAAGTTACGTATCATGATGTTAGTGTTGGATGAAAGTGGGTGTTGGAGTGGTAGTTGGGACTTCGAAGCGTGATATAGCAATGATGAAACTAAAGTTACGGTTAAATGGGACCAAGGGAAGAGGTCAGAGTTGCTCTGGAAATAGATAAGATTGTTCAATTTTTCAACATCATGAAGGATAATTTCTACATAACTCTTTGAACATATCAAAGCCTTGTTCCTGCAATTAGCCACATCAGTGCATTCATTATGGCTAATTGGGTAACAAAGAATACTTTGTTATTTTTTCTGTGCACAGCTCTCTTGTGCTACATATTTTGACATGTGGTATTTACGTGTCCGTATTGTGTTGTATTAGTTTTGTGTGTCTGTTTGTTCCCAGGTTATAGTTCTGTTGGATGCTGCTTTATCATCCACACAATCCCCCACACACACCCAAAACCACACCACCACCACCCAAAAAGTAAATGTTTTGGTTGGATGCCATATTTTGTAAAGTTTGAACTGAGATGTGAATGACGTGGGATATGGTTCAAAGGGCTAACATTTTGCTGTTTGGGTGGGTACCACTTTCCTGCAGGGAATTCATACTTATTGAGTGATTAAAGTTGGCTCATTCCTGTGCAAATTGGTTAGCCTAGTTAGCTTTATGCGTCTATAAAATCTTCTTTTCAGCTTTTTAGATGGCTAGATCATGGTGTTGTCTTGAATGCTGAGTTATGTGTGCTTGGTTTTGCTCATACTGCAACTTTATATTTGCAAATGTTTGTTTAGAGAAAGCTTTTGATGCTTATATGAAAATCATCTTTTCAACATTTGACATGATTGCGAAATATGAATTTCCCTTCAGAACATGCGTCATATTTTGTGGTTAAAGTTAATTATTTTGTTTGAGGTTGTGTTTTTGATGACTAGCATCTGCACTAGCGATGATCCTTGGTGTTATCAACAGCTTTGTTCTTGGCTTTGCTTATTTATTTTGACAAACTGTATGCCTTAAGGTCGTTCTTCAATTTTTGATGATCTTATTAACCGCTTTTTGATCGTCGAGCAATCGACAAGAAGTACGAGAGCGAGAGTTTAACATGCTTTAGTACAATTCTTGTTTTGGTACTTAACAGAAAACAGAGGCACCTCAGGGTGAGAAGCCCGAGCCAGTGAGGACCCATCTCCGTAACATGATCATTGTGCCTGAGATGATAGGGAGCGTCATTGGAGTCTACAATGGCAAGACCTTCAACCAAGTTGAAATCAAGCCCGAAATGATTGGGCATTACCTCGCAGAGTTCTCAATCTCCTACAAGCCTGTCAAGCATGGGAGGCCTGGTATCGGTGCCACCCATTCGTCAAGGTTCATTCCCCTCAAGTGAAGAGTTCCATGTCTAGCCACTAGTAGTTACATATGGTGCAAAGTTCTTGTGAGTTTTAGGATTCCCTTGTTTTGGTTGCAAATTTCCCATGGTGGAGAATTTTTGGTCATCTACGTATCATTGTCAAAAACTAAATGGCTAACATATCAAAAGATTTACATGCATGAAGAGTGGGGTTTTTTTTTAATTTTCGCGAAGATCATTTTCTTCAACTTGTTTTTGATCTACATGAATGAGTACTCATAAAAAAAATATAATTTAGTGAAGGAAAGAATAAAAAAAAAAACTTTACAAAAGAACAAAAACAAAGTTGTCGATGAAATATACTTTAATATCTCCAGAATTTGTCAATCTATTTACACTTTTATACCCTGTTTGATGACGTCGTTAGCTTACTTTGATTAGCCTCCACCTTCGTTGATAACCTCGGGTCCATCGCAAAATCTCCTCCCCACAACGTCGTTGGCCAACGAGCTGCCAAACAAGGCATTATAGTGGGAGTACTCATAAAGGCTACAAAATTGTCACTTCCCCACCACTGGATCGACACCTTATTGGTGTTTCTCCTATGGCTAAAAAGCATGAAGAGAATAATTTTATTTCCTACATCTATTGTCTATAGGGCGGATGAGGATTCCCACGGCCCTGATCTGAGCCTTGAACTGGTCCACCTTGCTACAGGAAGGAAGGCCCAGCCATTATATAGCTATAGCAGTCTCCTGTCCTGAGTCTACCCTTGTCTCTCTTTTTCTGAGTTGAAGATGATGGATTTGATCAGACGGTATGCTTTTATCGAAGTTTACTGTAAATGACAAATGCATTTTGCAGGTCAAGATGGCCTAGTCAATTCGACTAAGAGCAAAGGGGAAATATTGTCGCTGCAGTGGCGTCGGAATATCCCAAAAACTTATTGCACAATAAAACACTATTTATCGAATTTTAGCATTTTTAAACACATTTAAACTTGCAATTAGGTATATTAATTTGTACTTGTCCTCACCGATTGACCTAAGTTGTTTTTTATTTTTGGGTTGAGTCCTTATTATAAACATATTATCAAAGAATAGGTCTCATATTTAAATCCTAAGACAATATGATAAAAATAAGAACGAGTTTATATTAATATAATCTAATACCTCCGCTCACAAGCTTCCAGTGAGGTGGATCCATTGGGGGCAGCTTCAAGTGAGGAGTGGAGGAGAGTAGTTCGCCTCCCGCCTCCCTCCTGCTCACAATTCAGTCGGTCTCATCACCCACCAGTTTGACATTTACGTATAGGAGCACCGGAATGCGAGATAGAGTGTTGAAACTTGATCTCGCTCTAATGGCATGAAAGTAATGTAAGCATTCAATCCAAAAATTTAAATCAATAAATAAAAGATTAGTTTATTAATATAGTCTAACATTGACATGTCACTTCCATCATTTCTGAGAAAATGGAAAGGAGAAATTTACTTCTTCTCAATAATTCGCACTAGTTCCCTTTGCTCCATATTATAGCATGCATGTGTCAGAAGTATCTCAATTACCTGACCCAAATTAGGTGGGCGGATCGAATGGTTACCTGGTTTACTCATTCCATTGCCATTATAGGCGAAGCCAGCTTCGAGCACCAATCATATATTGAGTCTATCAGGATCGACTTCAACAACTAGTTAATCAAGGCACCTTATAAGCATCAAATTCCAACCATAATCCAACTAAAACAATAACCTTACTCAACTTAAAAAAATTAAGATAGGCTAGGTTTTCTCATAGGGCCTGTTTGGCTATGACGAATCCGTGAAATTCATCGGAGCGGATTCCAAATCTTCCGAGATCCACACGGGAATCCGACGTTATTCAAAAGATCCCGCTGTGCGGGATCCGCCCCATTCGTCGGATCCCGTTGATCCACCGGGATCCGACGGTGCCAAACGGACCCATAGTATTTAGGTTACGTTTGGTATAGAAATAACTTTATTTCGAATTATAAATTTTATTCCGGATTAGGGTTGCTCCTGACCAGACCCGTGAGTCACATCATATATACTCGTTGTCCATATTTGCTCATACAGAAGTCTCACGAACCATCATCCCCAAATTAACATCGCATTACTGACATGATTCAATGAATGTTAAAATCGTCACTTGCCCCGCATAAAACTTTGCGACACGTGTCGAATGTGTAGATGAGAGAGAGGCTATCCGCTGTTTGCTCGTCTCAGCAGAGGACGCCCAGCGGGGATCACGCATGTCATGCCTCGCATGGCCGTTCTCGCCAGCAGCCATCATCATCATCACGCCACATCATCCATGGTCCCCAATGGATGATGGGGAGTTGCGGACCGCCTGGGCCGCACCTGGACGACAACGCCACGCCTGCACGTGATCCCCCGGTCCCCAAGTATGCCATCCACCCGGTTTTTTCTCGGATCTCGCACGTGCGCGGTCAAACGTCAGAGCGGCGCCCAACTACTCCTCCCGCTACACTGCGCCATAAACTAAGGGGTCCCCACATCGGCGATCCCTACCGCTGGATCCAAAATAAACGGCGAGGATTCTTTCATCTCCTGTCAGGAATCCCCGGGCGAGTTACTAACGTCACGTTAGAAGTAAAGACAGATTATTTGCAGAAAGAACCTTTCACGTTTGCGTAATCGGATATTTATCTTTATAACATTGGAACCTTGGGTTAATACCAAATTACTCAATTCTAAAAGAATTTAAAGTGACATATTTCCTCTTGGGCCCTTCAAAGTATCAAATATATGCCTAATTAGTTGTGTTTATATTATTTTTGTTTGTAGAACTTATCTATTTCTCTAAAAGATGACAACAATTATGGTTGATTGACTTGGATACATCCCTTTGCTTTATCCTAAAATCAGCTAGATTAGGTTTTGGACCACAGCATTTGAAATCCATTGGGCTAGACAAAATCATCATATAATCACTTCCAGATTCCCCTAATCCCCTACATATTAGGGGTTCTAATTATTTTTCACTCTAGAACACTAGCTAGATCTGAACTTAATCAAATGAAATTGAATATTATGTCCGGAGGACCCAAATGAAATTAAACATGTTGCTATGAGGCTATAGGCAAAAGAAACCCCTTGGCTTCGGCCAAGTGGGTCGCACGTGTGAGAGTGCAGTCAGCGCACGAGCGTTTGACTGGAATACCGTGGGAAGGGAGGATTGGGTGTGATCCACCGAGGCGAGGCGAGGCGAGGCGGCTGGCGGGCGCCGCATGTGTAAACCAACCACGCCCGCCGGCCGCCTCAGCACGACACGTATCGACTGACGTCTCGACACGTGTAGTCCCCGCCCACCCCCATACCCCGCCACTCGCGGCCGTATACGGCGCGTCGGCCCGGCCGCTCCTCCTTTTTATCTCCCTTATTTGTTCGCGTTATCAAAAACCGCATTTTTACACCTCCCTTTTCGCCGGCGACGACGGCGTCCCTTTCCAAACCGGCCATTATTTTTCTTCAAGACGAATATACCCTCCGAATAGAAGCCCCAGTCGCGAGAGAAGCTATGGTTTTCTCGTAATTATGAACCCAACTCTGCGGGTAAAAGAGTTAAAGGAGTGGGCGTTGTTACCTCAGAGATAAGATAGACTGCGCCGGTACCACAGCGCATTTATTAAAGCTGTCCCAATAGGGGTGTTCTCGTAATTACTGCAAGATTCTACTGGCGTTTACGTAACCCTGCTTGGGAAACGAGCTGTCGGCCATTCGGAGTCCTATCGCGAATGATCGAATAAATCAGCACTTTTTCGAATTTTTGTGAAATTTCTAAATGTTAGATTAGTGATTCATAATTCATTAAACTGTACATGAGAAGACGAACGGGAAAATAAAAAAAAAGGAACAAAAATGGAGGAAAAAAAACGGAGGCCGTCGGAGAAGAGATCGGAGGGTTGAGATCAGTTTGTTTACTTAGAAGAGGGGAGCGGGGAGGTTGAGATCGAAGGAGAGGGGCTTCTTCTTCTGGCCCTCGCTTCTCTCCTTCCGCGAGATCGCCGCAGCTGTTGCGGCGGCGGCGGCGGCGGCCATCATCATCTTCTTCTCCTCCTCGCCTCTCACCACCACCTCCAAGGCCTCAAATCTGTACCCGTAGTACTCCGATCCGCCGCCCGGTGACCCCAGGAGCAGATCGCCCCCGTCCGGCGCGAAGGCCGACCTCCACGCCGGCATGGCGCTCCACCCCCGCAGAGGCCTGCCGCCAGATGGAGGCGCGGCCGCGGCGACCGTCACGGCGTTGGCCACGGAGGAGATCTCGAAGGCGGCGGCGGTGACTTGGGAGTAGCCGAAGTTCGTCTTGGCCTTGGGGCCGCGGAGGCTACGGGCGGCCTCGTCATACGCCCGCGCGGCTTCCTCGGCGGTGTCGAAGGTCCCCAGCCACTTCCTCGTCTTCTTCCACGGATCCCTTATCTCCGCCGCGAATCTCCCCCACGGCCTCTTCCTAACCCCCCGGTAGTGCCCCTCCTTCCCCATCTCCCCCACCGCCGCCGCCGCCGCCACCGCAGATCGATCCTTCTCCTGGTCCACCGCCACCACCGCTGCGAACTCCTCCTTCCTCAGCCGCAGCGTCTCCACCGCCATATGCAGAAAGGTACGCCTCCGATCTCCTCTTCTTTAGAGATAAATATAGAGATAGAGATGGTGGAGAAGAGAGGCTATTTATAGCCGAATTGACGGTCTTGGTTCCGCCCGACAGGAATTACGCCGATCTTTATTTTAAATTCGATTATTATTATAATGGTGTGGCCGCCATAACAGAGCGTTTTTGGTCATGCATGGCCCCGCATTAAATGGACGGACGGCCAAGACGGGCGCACGCATCGAGTCCGCCCGTGAGATTTGAATGATCTGGATATCGTACGCATTCGTGTTCCTGAGGTGCACGGGACCGCTTCCGTCATGGACCACCGCCGATGTGGTTTGTATGCGGCCGATCGGACGGCTGCTGTTGTCGGGCGCCTCCTAATGAGGGGTACGATGGTACTCAGGTACACGTGCGTCCTGGTCGTACTCGAAATATAATATTGATTTATTACATATACCTTAGACATCGCTGGTTACCCTTTTGTACCGGATCAGGGACGTCCGTACGGTAACCCCTGGCTCACACGTGGCGAATCTGACGCTTGAGACGCCGACGAGCTGTTACGGTGGTCCTGCGGCGGAGGGACCACCGGAACCACCGAGGTGGCGGAAGTCCAGTGGGGACCACTTCGCCGCTAAATGGTTGATTGGAACGTAATAATATATTGTCGCCGTTTTTAATGGTTTAGGGGGGTTAAGATAGAGATTAAGAAAGGGATTAGAGCCCCGGCTGCCACAATGTAGGGTGATAAGGACAAGAGAGAAATATAGTTATGTAACGTCTCGTGGTGTTGTAGGAGATTATTGTAATTAATTAGGTGGGACTTTGGTGTGTTGGGGAATACAATAATCTAGGATTAGAGTGGGGAGATCGATAAATAAATAAATTAGAGGAAGAGGGGTGATAAAATAAAGGTGGGGTGGGGGAAAGGTGGATTCGACGGCGCCGGCGGATCAGACGGGTACAGGGGAGGAAGTGTGGCTTTTGATGGTAAGATGTCTCCGGTCTGCCATGGTGCCCATCCCTCCTCTATTATCTAGTAGAGGTGCGATATCCAACGACCCATGGTACGATTACCAGTGGGGTCAAATTGAAAACAAAAGGCCCCAGTTTTGATGTAGCCTTTTGCTCAACTAAGCATGAGCTCCGAGATGTTGGGCAGGGGTTATGGGAGGTGGGGCTTCTCCGGGTGGTAAGGGGGGTGGCTGCGAGGATGAAGATGAGGGAGAATGGGGTTGTTGGAGATGGCCGGCGTTGTGGAGCTTAGGAGTTTAAGCCGTATCAAATTGTAATTTGGTAACCGGGTCAAATAACCCCCCCCCCCACACCAAAAAGACAAAAATATGTTTTTTTTTCGTGGAAATATAATTTGTACAGTGATTGGGGTATTTGTAAAAACAAAAGGAAAAAAAACCCTTGTTAGTGATGTGTTTACTATGCCCCAATGGATGTTCTTTCTACGTATGAGCCACGGCAGGTGATTTGGGATGCTTGGTGCCTTGGTGGGGTGATGAGCGAGTAGAGTACACGCAGACACGGGTGGGTGGGGATCTTAGAGGCGTTTTACAGAGGGAGCGGCTGCATGCATGGCCATGGGTGGTGACAGAATGACGCGGAGGAGGACAAAGAAGTCTGTGTACCCGGCCATGCCCGCAAGAAACCACCGGAAAGATCTCTGTAATCCAGAAAAAGATGCTTCATGCCTCACGCGCGGGCAGAGGCCAGAAGATCTCTACATCAGGTACGCCCCCACGAACACCCATTCACATTTTCACATATAACTTAAAAGTGCTCTCCAATCTGTTTAGCCGACACGTGTACCTTAAGAAAAAGTGAAAGTGAGAAGGTGGAGTGGTGTCGGCCATCCCGTGGGGCCCGCCGGGATGTAATCACGAGGCGACGGCCGCTGCTTCCGATGTGGTGTAAGTAGCGCGGTACGACGAGACAGTCGCGGGAAAGGGCCCTCGTCCTCGGCGGCCGCACCCACAGTAGTGGGCCAGGTCTGTTCCGCTTTTTTGCCTAGTATTTAATTGACTATAATACCCCTTAGGTGGCGGGCACCCAGATTTAAAACGTGAAGACTAATAATTAAAGCCCTTTAATTAGTTTGACTACTCATTTACAGATAAGGCGTCTGACCCCCCAAAATACTTGACTTGCTGGGATTAGTCTATAATATTAGGAATTTTGTCTATATATATCTGCTAATAGTGATGTCTCGATAATTTTCTAAACTTTGAAATTTTGTTATGCCTTTGGAAATATTTTTTTTTATCTTAATATGAATGGCTAATTTTTATTATGGGTATGGCTAGTTTGAACAATAGAATTAATTCATGAACAATTCTAAAATTCATCCCATTTAGAATTGATTATATGCATATTTAGATAAAACGTGATATTTGTAAAATTTTATAGACATTTCAAACTTCAATATAATATTTGGTCAAATATCACCATTTGTTAGAAGAATATACTGGCCATATCTGTAATTTAATAAATGGCAACATGCCAGCATCTTTTGATGGTCATTTCTTATCCCAAAAGTAGTGCGCAGAGTTTTTTTATGGTCGTAACTCAGACTAGACCTTGCAGCTTGACTTAGCTTATAGGAGATATAATAATATTGGCTAATGCGACTGAAACGAATTGGAATCTGGTGGATTGTTTTGGTGGACTTGTGCTAATTTGGTAAATTTAACCTAATAGACTTTGTGATATTGGAGGAGCAGGACTACATTCTTATTAAGTGATACAAAACAAAGTTGAGATAGTAGGTTTATGGGTATGGAAGAGAGGACTAGATCAATTTAATTTGGTACCTGTAGGATTATTTTCTTTTATAGAGTTTGCACTATCTCATAAACCATTATGTGTGTCACTTGGGTTAATTTAACCGAAACCGAAACTTACATTGAATATTTTAAAAATATAAAATCGATGCAAACCAGAATTTCAGCAAAAATTCGGTTCCGTTTGGCATTCCGGTTTTTTCCCTCTACTTCTTATCAAATCACTAGGGTGGATGCCCCTTTTGACGCTTTCCTAGTACCCGTTTTTATTTGTCCATATTTTTTAGTAGGTGTTCTCTACGATTTGAATTGAAAGCATTTTCACTTTTAGATAAAACTTATGAACCTTGGGCCTTTTATAAGGTTGACCATTGTGGGGCCGTGCCCCTAGCATGGTTTTTCAGTAACATGTTGGAGTGATTTTCCACCCTTTGAATTAAAAGCATTTCTACCGTTAAATGCAACTCATATAAGGTTGATGTCATTCTTTATCTCAACCATCAATTGGGGGCACTTGGTTGCTTGCATCAGTTGATGCATTGTATCAGTTGATACAAAAACAAGTGTTTGATTGCTTGTATCAACTAATACAATATTAGCTCGTTTTTCTATTTGGTTGATATGTATTGCATCGATTGATAGAGTTGTTTCATCCAATCCAATCCTTTGTTTTCTGTTTAGTTGATATGTGATGCATCACGTGCATCAACTGATGCTGCATCAGTTGATGCACCCTATTTTGATGCATCACCTAATGATGTATGAAGCCATCTTTTTGCATCAAGCATCAGTTGATGCATCTGATCAACCAAATATGGGTTTTGGCCATGATGCTGCATCAAGATGTAGGCAACCAAACGCCCTCATTGGAAGGCCTACGTTTATATCTTTAGCCACAGGTGCACCGAATCCTTAAAACAAAAGAGTGAAAAAATATCATTAAAGGAGAGACCATGTCCAAATGCAATTCTAATCAAGAAGTAACCAGTAGGGTGGCAATTCGAGTTCACGTGTCAGGTTCGGGTCAAGCCAGGACAAGGTATCTCAACCCATATGCCCCACCTTAACCCAAATAAACGAGTCAAGTTTATAAACCCAAACCCGACCCATTTATAAATGGGTCAACCCGATCTGATCCATCGAACCCGTTTATTAAATGGGTCGGGTTGGGTTTGGGTTGAGTTGACATGTTTAAAACTATCCTCAACACCATCTCCACCTCTCTCCATTCCTCCACCTACCTCCTTCCTCCTTCCTTCTCCGGTGAAGCTGCGGCCGCCCATGGCAGCCCCCCCGCTGTGAGGACCCGTCCCTCTACTCCTGTGGCTCGTCGTGGACCGCAAGGGCAATTTGGTAAATTGCGCATTGTCGGCTTGTTTCACACTCGCGTGTGCACACACTGACCATGTTTGTGGTAATGTTTGGCTAGAATGGTTAGTGGGACCCGGGATCGAAAGATCCGGGCTTGGGCTTGAGTTCTTGCCCAAGTTTAGCTTTCAGCACAAATAAGATTGATCTTCTTGGGCTAAGAGATCGATCTCCTTGTGCCAGAAAGTCAAGCTGAGTTCGTCATGAGAGATCGATCTTCTTTTGAGAAAAGATCGATCCCTCATAGGTCGGTTCGTCTGCCTATAAAGCGGACTTAGCGGATTTTCTTAAATCCTGTTGAAATCCGTGGATCATAAGCTAAGATCTGTCAATTTTGAAGGAGCTTGAGAAAGATCCAAGGCTTAGTAGCTTGGATTGAAGCTGCTATTGCATAGGTAGGGATCCTACCAACATCTTTTCGGGTTTTTGGAAGTTTTTCCGGTTTGATTATGTTCTTATGCTTAGATCCGTTAAAATACATATTTGTTTGCTATGATTCCACCGGTTTTGGACTCGTGGTCCCATGATCTACCAGATCCCAGAGTTTTAGGGGGTTTGGTAGCGTTTTTCGACGGTATTTCTCACCGTCCGGTCGCCGGAGAACCCATCCGGATCGATCCTTCTAGAAGGATCGATCCTTCTAGAAGGATCGATCCTTCTAGAAGGATCGATCCCTCTGCTTGGAGATGATCGATCCTGGGTCTTGGGTAGCATGGTTACCCTGCGTCGCGAGGAGGATCGATCTTTCTTGGCACGACAAGAAGGGTGCCCTCTGTCTCGAGAAAGATCGATCTTCCTGGAGGAAGGATCGATCTTCTTTAGCTCGACAGTGAGGGAATGTGAGGACCTGTCCCTCTACCCATGTGGCTCGTTGTAGACCGCAAGGACAATTTGGTAAAATTGCGCATTGTTGGTTTGTTTTACACCCGCGTGTGCACACACTGACCTTGTTTGTGTTAGTGCTTGATTAGAATGGTTAGGTGGACTCGGGATCGGAAGATCCCAACTCGGGCGCGCGGAAGCTTGCTTTTGGGCAGCTGACGGCCCATGAGCGATCGGTCGGACTCGTGAGCGAGTCAGTGGGTTTTTGACCCGTTCGGATCGATCCAAATATTTTGGATCGATCCAGCCTGTCTCGGATCGATCCGACTTGGTGTTGGATCGATCCGGACTGGCTTTTCTTTCGCGAGCGATCGATCGGACTCGGCGTCGGTGGCTTTTCTGCTTCGAGAGGACGGCCGCCGTTGGCCGTCGCTCTCTCTTGTCAGAAGGGGAGGACTTTCCCTCCCCTCCTTCTCCTTTTTCCCCCTTCCCCCGGCTTTCCCCTTCCCCTTTTCCCTCCTTTTCTTCCTTTTCTCCTCCTCCTTCTTCTCCTTTCTTCTTCCTTCTTCTTCCTCCCGCGGTTCTGTTTTTCCCCTGTTTCCGGCAGCCATCTTCTTCCCCTCCGTTCTCCCTCCTCCGGCCACCGTTTTGGGTGTTCTAAGGCTCGGTGGATCCGTGGCAACGAGAGAAAGATCCCTGAAGTGGTTTGGAACCTTGTTGCTGACGAGTTCACGGGGAATCAGTCGAGGAGTGCGTTTCGAGTAGGTTTCTACCTACTGATGTTGTTCTTGGGTTTTCTCTAGATCTAGCCGTTGGATCTTGTTGATCTTGGTGCTGTTAGATTCCTCATGCTTAGTAGAATTTCTGGTATAAATTTCATAAGCTTTGGTTGAGATCTTAGTAGGATTTATGCATGATTAATTTCGGATTTTCTGGTTTCTGCTGTTCTTGAAGAACAGTCGGCTTGCGGTGAGTTTTTCGGCCGGTACGTGCATGAACTTGGGTTGTGATGAACATAAGAGTTGTAGATCTTTGAATCTACTCTCTAACCCAACTGATTTCATAATTTTTCGATTTTCCTACGATTTGTTATGAATGGATTACTGGAGGGCTGCGTTGCAGCAATTAATTGGTAAGTTAGTTTGATTAATGGTTTTGATTAGCGTTTTCCCGTTAATCCAACCGTTGGATGATTATGGATTTTGTATATGTTGATCATGGAATGTAGATCTACTGATGGCTAAGTTGGATCTTGAATCCGATGGGATCAATTAGCCTCTAAGTAGAGGTTTTGGGTGTTTTAAATATAATATTATATTTTGGATTATAATATTATATGTTTACTGTTCATCATCGTTTTTGGGGTTGCTTCCCGTTACAGGAGTCTGCGATCGACGGTCGCGGTACCGTCGTAATGCCGGGACCCGCTGCGGATCGGCTGGCAGCGGTCGGTAGCACCGCTGCAGCGATCCGATTGACTTGTATGCTATCCTTAACATACTGTTGCATGCCTATCTCCTGTTTGTGTATGTCATAGCATGCATTCTCTGTTGTGCATTAGTTGCATTGGTTAGGGCGTGGGTGATCTGTGGGTCGCCGTCCCGAGGCTGGAAGCTCGGACTTAACCCTAAGACTGGGGTTGGATAGTTTGGACCCGGTTTGAATTGTAGTGTCCAGTCAAACTTGATGATAGGCCTAGATGACTGGTGCACCTGTTGCTTGATGATTGTAGAGGTCGTGTCGGCCTCGAGTCGGATCTGAGGTGTAGCCGGTGTCCGGTGTTCTTAAACTCTTGAGTAGAGGAGTTGCCTACTCAGTGGTGTCTCTTCCCACCAAACAGTGTTCTGTGTCCTGTTGAGAGTCAGCAGTGTTGTTTCCTGCTACTGAGTGTGACCTGACATGTGACCAGCCCCGCTGGAAGACCATGATCATGGGCCTCAGGAACACGCGGTGGGGTTATGGGACCCCTGTTTACACCCAGGTTCTATTTGATGGCGACACTGTTGCGTTTCTCTCTTCCTTCTGTGTGACGTAGTGTAGAACCCTACTGAGTTTTATGCTCACTCCTACCCGGGCTGCGTTTTGCAGGTGCAGGCGTTAGCTCCTCTTTGGTGGCCCCTACCGGGCAGTTGGTCGGCGGTGCGGCGACGCCAGGCGGAGTCTGAGAGGTGGTGATCATTTACTGCTTTTACCCTATGTTAGATAGTCTCCTACAGGAGTAATGTTGTATTTGAACTTTCCCCTCTCCGAGGATATATATATTAAATCTTTTTGGGTTTGTAAATCTGTGGTTCGAGGTTTCATTAAATTATTATCTTTTAAATGGGGGTGCTTTTGGTGAACTGTTAGGGAGATCAATAGGTTAGAGGGCGCGACAGGGAAGGCTCTCTGTTACTTGAAAGATCGATCTTTTCTTAGATAAAGATCGATCCTTTAGTAGCAGAGAGGATTTTTCATGGCTTTTGCCCGCGGGGCTTGGTATGCCGGTTTTCCCTTACCGCTTTATACCTTGTACATATGTTTAAGCATGTTAGCCCTATAATAGGGGCAGTGGTGAACCGGGGGAGTGATGACTCCCGGGATGTTTAGAATAAACGGGCGGGTAGCCCTACAGCTTTCCTTAACCTTGCATGCCGGCGTGCGCCGAGGGTTTTATCTGTGATATCTGTGAGCTGTTGTCTGCGGGGCTGCTTCTCGATGCAGGTGTTATGGAGGACTGCTGGCAGTTGGTGGTGGTACTACTGCATCAGCTCCTAGACCTTACTTACATGTTCATCACCCCGGGCCGGCAAGGTGCCGTGTCCAGACCTTGTTATTTATATCATCACATATTGTTGCATGCTTACATGTATTATCCTGCGCATGTTCATAGCATGCATTGTGTTGCGCATTAGCTGCATAAGAGTAGGACTCTGGCGGTGGGTTGACCGCCGATCCGGGGCTTTCGGGTAGTCCGGATCTAGCTCTAGGACCGTTGCGGGTAGCTTAGTCCAGGACTCGATTTATAGTATTCAGTCGTTTTCGATGATAGGGTTAAATGACCTGAATACATGTTGCTTGATGTTTAGATGTCGTGTCGGCCTCGAGCCGAGTCCTGAGGTGTAGTCGGTGTCCGGCAGTCTTTGACTCTCTGAGTGGGGGGTGTGCCCACTCAGCGGTGCCTTGTCCCGCCAGTAGTGTTCACGGTCCTGCTGTGAGTCCGCAGTGCGGGGAGCCTACGTTCTGGGACGTCCGGTGGGGTTATGGGACCTCTGTATACACCCAGGCTTTGCTTGAGGGGGACACTGTTGTGTTCCCTCCCTTGTGAGTGTCGTAGTGTAGTGTCCCTGCTGAACTTAGTGCTCACTCCTACCCAGGCTGCGTTTTGCAGGTGCTGGCGCTAGCTCTTCTTCGGTCGCCCCTACTGGGCCGGTGTTTGGTGCCGTGGCTGCGTCTGGCGGTGCTTGAGGAGCGGCGATCTCAGTTTTACCTTTTTGTTATAGATAGTCTCCTACGGGAGTGTTAAATGTATAATTTCCATGTTTTGAGGATTTGTATTATATTCCAGTTCAGTCTTTGAGGTTTGTGAATGATTGTATAATACAGGATGATTATGAATTGCTAGGGAAACCACTACTATTAGAGGGAAACCTCGCCAAAATTTTCGCAGTAGGTTAGGTTCCGGTTCGCGTCGCCAGGCCCGGTTGGGCCTACGCGGGTCGAGGCGCGACACCCGCTCTCCACTCCACCGACGCGTGGCGTCCCTTGCTCCTCCCTATCGCTGTCTCGATCTTCCCCGAGATCCCCTATGCTGGTGAGGGCCCTCCTTGTCGCCTCCGACGTAACCCCGGCCATCAACAACCGCTGAGCTCCTCTATCTTCTCCGTTCTCCCTGGATCCAACACCTCCCGACACCTCCGCCTTCCCCGACGACTCCCGACGCTGCTCCTAGCGCCGCCACCACCTAAACCTATCATCTCCGTCCTCCCAAATCTAATCCAAGGCCAAATCAGCGCCGCCACCACCTAAACCTATCATCTCCGTCCTCCTGAATCTAATCCAAGGCCATATCCAGCATCCACGCGCGCCCTGCGACCGTTCCTCCTCCATCTTCAGGGCCGATCAGGTGGTCCGTCGTCGTCCTCCTGCTTGTGGCTCGTCTTCTCCACGAGCTCCAGCATCGGCACCACTCAGCACCGCCACCTCCAATGTCTCCAGTACCACTCAACATCAAATCTGACGCCCTCCATTTTCTCCATTCTCCCGGGATCCAGCACCTCCCGACACCTCCGGCTTCCCCAACGAGTCCCGATGTTGCTCCCAAAGCTCCCACCACTTAAACCCATCATCTCCGTCCTCCCGAATCTAATCTAAGGCTATATCCCGCATCCCCACCGCCCTATGACTGTTCCTCCTCTATCTTCGGGGCTGATCCAGTGGTTCGCCGCCGTCCTCCTGCTCGCGACTCGTCTTCTCCACGGGCTCTAGCACCGGCCCTGTTCAACACCGCCACCTCCAACATCTCCAGCACCACCCAACACCAGATCCGCCCGCCGAGCGCCACCTTCATCCCTAGGCCGCGCCCGTCGTCGTCCCCGACATGCTGACATTAAGCGGGTAAATGGGTTGACCCATCTAACCCACGGGTCAACTCGATCCGACCCATTTATTCACGGGTCGTAAATGGGTTGACCCGTTTATGACCCGAACCCGATAACACCAAACTCAAACCCGTTTATTTCGGATCAGGTCGGGTTCATGGGTTATGACTTGGATTGCCACCCTTGATAATCAGTAAGAAAAGAAAGAGCATATGCTCACAAGGGCACAACCGTTATTCTTGTCCAAATCCATGCCCACTACTCACTTACACTACTCACTCACACTACTGACCTCGACGCCTGCAGGAAGGCCCGCAGGCAGCAGCCCGAAGACCCTGGCCCGGGAACGTACGACCAACACCCACCAGGCCACCGCCACCAACACAGCAATAAATAATTCCATGCGTGCGAGTCTTCACTCATCTTCGAGTCAATGACACACGTGTGGGTCCCATGCCCCACCCATATGCTGCCCCTGCCCCTGTGGTGGTGCTGCCCAGCCACAGACATGGCCGCATGGCTTCACTCTCATAAACTGGAGCGGCCCGCCCGGCTCGTTCACGAGGTATACAACGCCAGGCCGGCGCAGCCCGTCGGCGAGCCCACGGCATCCCTCGCGGCCGCACGCAACCATGCGGAGGGGTTGGCGTGGAGTCTGGTTAATTAATTTCCACGCAGCCGCGCGTCATTGATGTGATGTGGCCCGCCACGCTGCTGGCAGGTAAGAAGAAACGCAAGGACAACAACCAATGAGCGTTCCTTTTACTCCTCGGCTGGTACGCACAATGAAACTTTAATAGTGATTCACATCTAATTTAATTGCTTGAAATCTAGAATAAGAACTAAAGACTCAAATATGAAAGGATCTTTTTCTACGAAGTTTCGTCAAAAAAACTCTCAAATTTCAAATTATCCCTGAAAGCTATCTAATATCGTTTATATCCCTCAAATCTTTAGTTTTTTACATAAATATCTTTCTATCAACCATTAAGAGGCTAATTTTGAGTTTAGAATTTTGAGGTGAAATATGTACTTTGAATGCTTTTCAAGGAAAATTGTGTAAATTATTTTTGTTTTTACCCGAGATTAGGTTGGATTAGATGACTTTAAGTGTTGATAAGAAGATATTTATGCAAGAAACTAAAGATTTGAGGAATATATAAATGATATTTAAATTTTCTTAGGGATAAATATGTAATCTGAAAGTTTTTAGAGGATATTTATGTAAAAAGCCAACACTAAATTGATGTGTATTTTTCCAAGCGATGCAAATGTGACAAATCATGTAGGCTACGTAGCCAATATGAGATCCACACAAAATTCTTTCCCTCTTCTTGTCCATTTATAATTTTCTTAAAGCATTCTTGAGCTAGGTATGGACTTATGGAAGACGTCCACTCTTAGCTTAGATTTTCACAAGTGCTCCCACCCTCGTTTTGGCGATTACTTCTTCATTTGAATCATGATAAAACTCCTTTTTCAAGAAGCAAAAGTGTGGAATTGTTGATGCTTGGAGTTCTGTTTTCTAACTTCTTGGAGTTATTCCAATGGAATTCATATGGGAGAACTGGCAGCTTATCAAGGAAAATTGATTGTGGGCAATGCCTTTTCGTGCTTTTTATTTATTTATGTATTTTAATTGAGCCAAAGGCTAGTTCAAGCAGGCCGGAGCTGCCCGGAATTGCGCCCCCGTGGGAGGTCGGATGGGGGCTCATCATCCTCTGGCCCCTCGCCGGGTTTTCCTCAACCGCACGCCTTTCCTGTAGCAGAAAATGTCCATGATACCGGTTTCTCAAGAGCTGGAGGTGCTGGAACATATGCTGAAGTCCTAGGGGAATGGAAATCAAAACCCACAGTGATCACTCCCGAGGATGTAGAGAAGATCGGGTGCTCTATATGCTGGAGAAATATACATCATCGATGACACAATGGATCGTTGCTGTAAACTATAGGAGTTCTCTCTTTTTAGAAGATTCATGGGCGGGCGTGTCCCCCTGGAGACTCTCAAGATCATGCTCACCAAACTATGGGGAGAGAACAGAAGTTTTCAAGTCATTGACATGGCTAAGGGATTATTTGTCTTCAAGTTCACAAATGAAGAAGATAAACTCCACATTCTCTCTGGAGGACTGTGGTTTGTCAACGGGCTCCCGCTAGCTCTGCTCAGATGGAAGGAAAATTTTTGAACCAAAAGAGAGAAGTATAGGACCTGGGATATTTCGTTTGGAGCACTTTTGGATGCGGTTGGAAGGCTTTAGAGAAGCACTCTCTCAAATATGGAATTCTCCTTATCCAGGCTCAAAGCAATATAGCTTTACATCCAAGCTTAAGGCTATCAAGGCAACAATGAAGATATGGGATAAGAGATCGAGAGTATAAGATGTTTTTGGTATTGGCAAGAGGATAGAAGAATGCCTGAGCAGGTTATAAAAATTAGAAGAGGAAGGATCTCTATCGGCTCAGGATGAGTTGCAATTAAAATTGTTAGAGGCAGAAGGAATCAATGCTATCGAGACAAGAAGCTAGAGCTGTGCAAAGGGTACGGCATGTATGGCTGCAAGCAGGGGATCATAACTCTTCCTTTTTCCACAGTTTAGTTTCTAGCAGAAGACACAAATCAAAAGTTGTTGAGGTCATGGGTAAAGATGGACATATGGTCAGGGATCATAAAAGCATCGGGAAGATATTTGTTCCATACTACTCTAACCTTTGGTCTGCTGATCGAGGAGGTTTCCTTCTTGACCTACCAGAACTTCCTACAGTAGATGAATGTCCGGGGCCTGACGGCATACCGGTTGAATTCTATCTTAACAACTAGAATATCGTTGGCCATGATTTTGTTGAGATTATCTAGAGTTTCTTCTGAATAGCTCGCTTTTCCCAGAATTGGAATGAAACATTTATCTCTCTTGTACCCAAGTGCAAGTTCCCTAAGGTTAAGGAATTCAGACCTATTAGCCTATGCAATGTAGGTTATAAGGTAATTACAACTGTCCTAGCCAGAAGAATGAAGCTTGTCCTTGATAGCCTCATTGGATTAGAACAATCAGCCTTCCTCACTGACCGTTGCATACATGATAATATAGATGCAACAAAAGTGGTCTATCACTCAGTTAAAATTGATCCGAATTCTAATAGCATGATGATTTTGAAAGTAGACCTTCGTGCAGCCTATGATCGAGTACAGTGGGGTTTCTTGCAAAGGGTGTTGGAAGCAATGGGCTTTCCATCCAAATGGATTGCATGGGTGATAGCTTGTGTAGTCAGACCAAAATTCTCCATCATAGTCAATGGCAAGCTTCACGATAGGTTCAGCTCTCGGTGTGGCTTGAGACAGGGAGACCCCTTGTCATCATATCTATTTTTAACAGTCCAGGAGGTTCTTTCAAGAATTTTGAAAAATCCAACAACGGGGCTCAAGGGACTAAGGTTCAAAAGCTCCGACTTCTTTCTATCTCATTTGCTTTATGCTGACGATTGCTTGCTCTTTTCTAATGCTACATGCTTGGAGGCAAGAAGATTGAATGAGTCTCTACTAAGGTTCAAACTTCTTTCGGGCCTTGAAATGAATGTTAGCAAATCCAGTGTGCGCTTCTCCCAAACTGTCCCGGTTGAGAGGAAGCACACCATTTGTCATATTCTTGGTCTTACTGAGCAGAGGGCAGTTGGACTTATCATGGAGCTCTTTGATGAGTCACTAATTATTCATAATTAAACCACTTAAATTACCTTTGTTAGGCTTAGAGTAGATATATTTGATATCTTATTATTTGATTTCAGATTCAAGTAGGATTTGAGAAGAAATACAAGAAATTCGGCCAAAAATCACTAAATTATGCAAAAAGACTGCTCCGTCGACTTTTCGGAAATAAATCACCATATATTCTACAAATATCCAAATATTCTTAAATTCTGGGATATGAAAGAAAACTTCAAGATATACAACTTTTATGTTGAATACTTTGTGAGATTCTCTATAGATTGACGCTAGTTTTAAATCAAAGTCGGATATATGAAAGTTGAAAAGAAAGGTTGAAATTAATGACGTGGCAGTGAAGACCCAGTCAAACCGACTGGAGCGATGAATCGGTTTTGAGTCCGATCGATCGCTCGGATGACGTCATCAACACGGAATTTAGAAAAATTAGAGTTTAAATTCAATTATAACTCCTAATTCCGGGATTAAGGATTTCTACTATATAAAGGGGTTGTTTCAGCTGAAAATAATCATCTTTTTGACAATCTTTGGAGAAGGAAAAAGAAGACGGCGATGATGCGGATGGTGACAACTTCCTATTTCAATCCGATGGCTTTCATCCAAAAGATGAGTTGCTAATTCTTGTATTTAAGAATATCATGAAACCCTAGTGTAGTTTTGGTTTTTCTTTGGTTTGATTCTTGTAACTTCTTCTCAATATGATCTCATAAATACAGTTTTATTGTTATTAGAGTTGAAGGAACAGAGTTCCCTTGACGTACTTTCAGTCCTACATGATTTCTGTGATTGATTGTAGAGATTTATGAGATGGTTTTCATGAAGTTATTGGTTTGATAGGTTGTGCCAAGGTCATTAGGAGTAGTATAATTTAAAGTAATTGTAGGACCAAAGACAATCTATGCCAAGCAAAGATAGGTTATGTCGTTGGGAACATTAACTTTATTTTAGGGATTCACGTGAGCTTGTAGCCATAGGATCCATAATGTTGAGAGTAGAGAACAAGATGATAACTAGAGAAGACTAATAATGAAACTAGGGCGGATTGAGTAATTCTTAAGTAACTACTCCATTGATTCGAATTGATCAACATTTTATTTTTTTTCTTTATTAGTTTAGATAACTCTATTCTATCTTTGATTTCTTTTCTTAGTTTTAGGGTTTTGAGAATTGATTTTGATTTCCAATGTTTTCCCTGTGGATCAATTCCCGACTTTACCGCTATTTCTACCTAGTAATTTAGTAATTGAATAAGGATTATAAATTTAATATTTGATTAAATTTGCAATGTTTTAACGACACGCTTCGCAACACATCACTCCCCTTTGCTCCGGGAGAGTGACGACAGTGGATTGTTCAGAGATGATTGACAAGATGGTGGCTAAAGTTCTCTCCTGGCAGGGTAAGCACACCTCAGATCCAAGAAGGCTAGTACTCATCAAATCTATCCTCCAAGCCATCCCTACCTTCGTCATGCATACTTCCTACGTTCCTTTGGGATTTATTAACAAGCTTGATTGTGTTTGTCGAGACTTCTTGTGGAGGGGACGCAGGTCAGACATCGCCAACATAGATTGGAAGGAAGTCTGCTCTCCTAAAGAGATTGGTGGGCTAGGCATTAGAGATTTCAACTCATGGCAGGTGGCCCTTAAAGCAAAATGAGCGGTATCCTTCCTCGAGCCGGGAATCAATGTTTGAAAAACACTTGCGAAAGCCAAATATCAATGGCAAGGACCCTTTCCTTCCCCTCGTGACTCAGGATTGGCTTCAACCCATTGGAAGCATATATACTCTACCGCGGACTCTCTCAAGAAAAGATTGGTATGGAATCCAGGCCTTGGAAGTCACCTCAATGTTGTGAATGATGCATGGATTTCAGATCTGTTTTTATCTAAATAACCCACTATGTTTAATGTCTACATTGGATTGGAGAGCATTTAGGTTGGAGCGCTTGTAGCTAATGGAGTTTGGGATGAGTTTGGGATGACAATGCTTTACAAAGGTCCTTTCACCTTCATTGTCAGAAGCAATTGAACGGATAGTGTGTAGTGAGGAAGATAGCAGCCGCTAGCCTCTCAGTAGCTCTGGGTTGGTAACTTCGCAATTAGCTTATTTAGCACATACACAAGAAGCAATCAAGCAATCCAAGTATGGTAATGAGGAAGCTTGGAACAACGTGTGGAGGTCTTTTGGAGGGCTAAGAGTTCACCATTTCCTTTGGCGAGTCATGCATGAGATACTACCGGTGAGGAATAGGCTATGGAGGTTGCATTTGACCTCAGAGAGAACTTATCCATGATGCAATAGGGAGCCTGAGACAGTTGCTCATGCGGTCTTTGGATGCCAGTTCATCTTTGAAGTGTTTTCCTTAATTGCTGAGAAAGAGGGCCTTCATCTCCCAGCTTGGAACCTTAATGCAGTCTTAGACACCTTGCTTGGAAATGGTTCGAAGATGATAAAAGCATACTTGGGATGCGGTATGTGGATGATTTGGAAAGATCGCAATGAGATAGTCTTCAGCGCCAGTGGAGATTCTATTGAGGTTGTTGCCTGCAAGATAAGAAGAATGGTAAAAGAGCAGTTAGAGCACGCTAAGAGACCAAGCCATGTTACCCCACCTAGTTCGTCCGTTGGTGTCTCTTCTTCGCAGGGATCTCATGTGATCCAAATTGATGTTTCTTATGAACCATTGTCTGGATCTACTGCAATCGGCTCTATCGTGTTATCCGCAGATCGGAGAGAGGTTTGGGTCTGGGGCAGGCCGCTGGTTATTGCTTCAGTCCTAGAAGGTGAGATGGAAGCAATTATGGAGGGGATGAGAAATGCCAAATTACACGGGCTCAAGAATATCATCGTTGAGACGGATTCACTCGCCGTAGTTCATATCCTTAATGGCCTAAGGGTATGGCCCCCAGACTTGGAGCACATAGCTAAGGAGATTTGGTTGCATGCACTCCTTTTTTATTATGTTCTTTTTTTATATATTTCTAGAGAGTGTAACGCGAGAGCCGACAGTGTTGTTCAAGCGTGTCGCAGATTCAGGTTGATGTATAACTGGTATTGCGAGTCAAGGACTCGGCTGTTAGGCAGCTAGTTGTGTTGTTATGTTCGGATGTAAATATTAGCCTTTGGGCTCATCTTATAAAAAAGAAGAAGCAAAAGTGTGGGTTTGATCTCAATCTCCTCCAAAGGACAAATAAGAACCCAGATATCAATTATTTGTATCATGAGTTTAGGGTCAATTGGTTAAAAATCTATACCGGATCTCAATGTGCTCGGACGAGGATGAACTCTCTCAACCAAGAATATTGCATGATGGACACAATGCTCGGAAGATCGAGCAATCATACATTTGGGGCCACTCGAACGAGGAGATTTGAGTACGGGGTCAGCTCAAGGGATTGTGTTTGATTGTTGAATGCCACTTGAGCAGGATTCTTACAGTGGGTTTATAGATTGGCTTGCTTGCATTGGGCCTCATTAGCTGGGCTCGTCGCTCGAGCAAGAGTGTAATCCCCTAGGGGCTAGAAGCTACACTATACTAATGTGCAGAACTGGGTTATAAAGGCGTGGAACTATGGGCTTGCTTGCTTCTCACTTGGGCTGCTTTGTTGGACGTCCTACATGACATGAACCCTAACACCCTTCGAATAAGGGATTGCCCGACTCTTTTTAGGATTTTTAACTCATGACTTCATGTCACTAACTCAGCATGCATGACACTTTGTATTAGTAACTCGTATAACTTATGCCTCATCATCCCATGACACTTCTCATCCAATAACATAAAACATAATAGTGGACTAATATTCCTAACATTCCAAAACCTGGATGACAAATGACATGAAACAAAATCCATGAGTAATAGGTACGTTTTTCAGTTCAGCATTCACAAAATCCATGAGTAGCTTTTTTATGTTCTCAAATGGTAAAAACAGTGTTTTCTTGACAACTGACATTGGTATGTTTTTCACTTCTCAGCCAACGGTTCATATAACTAAATAAAATGGATGATATTTAAACAGATCTTAACCGTTGGCATGATGATATGACGGAGAAACGGTATGACCAAACTAAACTCAAAAATGTCATCAACTTTTATCTCTAGTTACAAAAATAAACAGGTCTCAGTCATATAGGTTTTGTGGGGGATATAACCTCATCTCCAAAGAAGACTTTTTTCTATTGCAAATCCATTCCAGCGTTCATATAGTATGGATATGAACCGTTCAAGGCAATGACATTTTATGTAATTAGGTATGCAACATTATAATAATACGATTATGCAACACATTGGTTCATGGACGCAACATTATAAGACTCTGTTTCACTTATATACCCCTTCGCACAAGCCCTCGATCCATGAAACAAAGCATGTAAGCAACTGCTCATCTCCTTCTTAACGTAAATTAAAAGATTTACGATTTAGAGGAGCAGCAGTTTTAGATGCTTCCAAAAGAAGCCAGGATCAGAATGGAGCAGCAATAGTCTTTAACAGAACTTTTTGAAGCATGTTTGGTTTGAGTAGGCTGGGAGAATGTCTGGCTTGGCTGTCTTCTCCCTCAGAAGTTACAAAAAGCATTGAAGGGTCTTCCACACCTCTCAACATGCTTTTTTGCAGGGCTGCCCCTCATGCTTCTGCGCGCACTTGTAACATCCCCTGCAAGTACTTGTACTTTGATGGTTAATCTTTCAGTTAGTTCTTATAACTAGCTGTAAAATGTTTGAAGGATTAGGTCCATAAGCAGCAGATAGTAAAGCTAAGAATTTTGCAACACAACCCAGATAGAAGCAAAGAAGCATTAAGACATTCCCAAGTTTGTCACCTAACAGTATAATATGCAACAAGTTTGAATCTTGAAAGAGCACATACTAGCCAACTGATTTAATATGCTCACTCACTGATCTATCAGTGACGTGTCTGAAATATCAAGAACAGGTTTACCAGATATCAAATGTCAAGTTGTTATTTATGACTTCGACTTGCAAGGTGAAAGTCCAGGTGAAGTTTGATGAGTGGTACAATGATGGTGCTTAGTAACACTAAAGTTAGACCCGATGAGTTTAAGGGACTCTGCAATTAATGGACATTTCATGTACCGGAGTAATTACAAGAACATAAAGCTGAATCAATCAGTGGCATAGGACTAAGCTATCAAGAACTGTTTTACCAGATATTAAATTTCATGAGGTTATTTACGACGTGAATCAGATGACACAGTTCTGGTGCAGTTTAAAAACTGATCAGTTTTGAAGATTAGCAAGACTAGAATTGATAATATATCTTTCCACAGGTCCTAATTAACTCTGTACAAAAGGTCCTTTCTCTGGAACGAGTCTTTTCCTTTTCCTTGCTCCAGTCATTCTATAGAGGATCTGATTACTTAAAATTCATCCAGTTGCATAAATTTTTGTTCAACTATCAACGCAAAGGCGAGCTTGGAATACCGAAGAGAGCATAATAGCCAGCATTTCCACCGATGTCCACTTACCAATTACCATCAGATAGAGAAAGAGACTCAAACTTAAAGTTAACTTAAGTATATCTCATACATGGATGCCTTCCAAATTTGAACCAATGGTCATGCATGAAAAGTTTAAATAGCAATATTATTTTGGGTGGAAACAGAACAAATACACTCCAGAAAAGCATCTAATATATACTCAATTTAATAGTTCATGTATGGAGAGTTGTTGAAGTAAGAGGAATACATACATACATAGGTCCGGTCTGAGGATTATTGTGCTTGGATGCCTCAATTTGCAATGAAGCAAGGGAGGAGAGCGTCTCTGGTGTGATGGTCATCCCACTCTAACCCATCCCACCATTCTTGACTGCCCACAATTCTCAGATTGTTTCTTACATTCTGTGCTGTAAGAGGGAGCTTCGTCAACTTTGGACACGAAATCACTTGGAGGGATATTAGAGAAGGAAAGGACAATGCCCGTTCACATATTTGGCGCAACTCTGGTAGTCTTTCAAGAATTATAAACCGAAGCTTTGGGAAGGCATGATCGCCGCAATCTTTTTCTCTTTGTGTTTCCATTACTACTTCAGAAGTAGTGCAACTGCTTCCATCCTCATTATCAGCAATCAGATGTTTCATTTCATCACAGCGATACAAGCGTACTTGGACAAGGCATGGGAGGTGCTTTATCCATGTAACACTCGTCAATTTGGGGCATCTTTGAGCTGATAGGAATCGAAGTCTTTGGAAGCATTTGTGAGGTAAAACTGCCTTCCAAATGAACCCCTTTAACTGCAGAAGGTCACCCAATGTGATTGCCTCAAGCTTTGGGAAATAGCCCTCTTCACTCGGCATGATCCAACTCTCATCCATCACCACTTGCTCCAAGGATTCACTAGTACAAATAAATAACTTCTCAATCATCAGCCGTGTTACGGCACATAGGGACTGTAGTAAATCCAAAGTTGAGTCTTCAAGCTGCCGTATGGAGAGCTCAAATACAGGGAGATAAGAGAGTTGTTGCAAAGAATGTAGTGAAGAAACACTCGTTCCAACAGCCATCAATAGTACTCCCTTGAGGCTCTCTATACCCTCTAAGTCGATTTCACCAAGGGGCCAAACGTCTAGTACCCTCAACTTTGTTAGCCTACTGATCAACTCCAGGGAAATTTTGCTCCTGGTTATCGGAGTATATTTTAGTATTAAGTACTTCAATTCTTGCAAGCAACCAAGCTCATCGGGCAATGAAGAGATCATGGTGCGGGAAAGGTTAAGATATCGTAGTTCAATTAAACAACTAATATCTGATGGAATGCATTCGATAGAACAATTTCTCAAATCTAAATATGTGAGTGCTGGCATATTCTGGAAGAAGTTAGGAGGAATTGCCCAAGCGGCCCGACCGAAGTAGCTAGTTTTTGGATTGAAGATCAAGGTCGTTAGATTCGGGCAATGAGGCAGCTTCCTTGGCAATTCTTTTATATGAGCTCCCATCATTGACACTAGTTCCGCCTCATTCCATTTATCTACCCTTATCTCCCGTACTTGATGCAACCCATCCGATGCGTTAACTATCCATTTCTTTTTTCCTTCATCGGAAGTGATCTGAACCGCCAAATCCCTAATTAAGTCATGCATTTTTACAACCCAATCTTCTTCTCCAAGATAGACAGGCTCAATCAAGCAAGCGTCCATCAATGTATCTAAGACTTTACGCCCTTCGACCCTCACTTGATTAAAGTCATCAAAAATATCTTTCAGTACATGACCTATCCAACATTCTATGAGACGATCAACCCTAATAGATCCATCTTCGGGAAAAATGGAGCACAACAAAAGGCACTCTTTGACAGTTGCATCTTGCAAATTGTCATAGCTATACTTCAAAGTAGACAAAATGATATGTTCCTCACCTCCATTAATAACTTTCTGTGTTGAATTCTTCAGAGATGCGTATGCGTCGTCCCATTGCCTGAAGTTCTTCTTTCTGCACATCGCTCTCCCAATGACAATGAGCGCGAGTGGCAGCCCTCCACACTCATTTGCAACATTCACTGCTGTCTTTCTAATCTCTGGATCAGAATTAATGGTCTCTTCACCAGCTTTTTCCAAAAATAAGCTCCATGCAGCCTCTCGATCCAAGCACTCAAGTCTGATGATCTCGTTAGCCTCCATCTGGTTACACAATCTTTTGGATCGTGTTGTGAAGACAACCTATATATCCAATGTAAGTAATAATATGATGTTAGCAAAATTAACCTTCTGTGTGAATAAGTCGATAACAAACTAGCAGCTAGTAACGAAGGTGCACAATCGAGCGATATAAGTGCATGATATGTCGATGAGATGCGTTTTGTTTCACTCTAGCATGTCATGCATGTAATAGAGGAAAAAAAATTTGCTTATTGGAATTATTTGTCTCAATGATGATATTAAATGTTTTTCACAATTAAGTTCACTTTGTATACAAGATTAGCATGTTGCAAATATGAACAAAATGCATGTGTTTTATGTTCTGCTAACGGCCGATTGACGGGAGGCCTCTTCTTATTTATTTTTGCTTCACCTCGAAATAAATTAAGGAGACAATAGAGGAACAAACCTTCTGCTTAAGGGAACTTCGAGTATTGGCGAGTGGAACTCCAAGTTGGTCGCTGATGTCGAATGCCGTCCATAAATTATCCAAGAGCAGCAAGAAGCTCTTGTCTTCCAAGTATTCATAGATAAAATCCTCGCGACAAGAAGACAAGCCCAAACTCTCGGCTATGTCAGCCAAAAGTTTTCCCAAATCAAGATTTCTTGATGCCTCAACATAAATAACCAATTCAAAACCCAAGTTACCATCATCAAGCATTGAATTGTTGAGCATCCTAAGAAGAGTGCTTTTACCGACTCCTCCCATACCCCAAATACCAATGATTCCAACTTTGTCATCTTGTAAGTAATTCCGTGCCTCGTTCAGTTTCACTTCCATCTCTGACCCTGCTATATTATTTGAGATAGGCTTCTTCTTGATAGACTTTGGAGGCACTGCCTGAAGGATTGGCAAAGAAGCACATCTATCAGTCAATAGCTTCACCTGCGTGCATAGATCGATGGCCGATCGGCTGATCATTGATGGGAAAGTGGAGAAGCTGCAGCTCTCCCAGGGAAGGCAACCTCTCATGTCATAGTCTGCTTTGAACTTTCTAACCTCCCGGTCTTTATCATCTACCTCTTTGAGCCAGAGATTGATTTCTTTGGTGGGGCTCTTGCGAAGTCTTTCTCCATTTGCGATCTCTGCTTCTACGGTGCTTTGCTTGGCTTTTAAGCGCGACATGGCCTCGTCCAACTCCTCCACATACTTGTCGACATTAGTTATGTAGCTGATCTCCTGCATTAGAGGGCCGAGGAACCCACAGAAAAATGCCAAGAAATCCATGGCCAAAGCTTTTATCGATTAGAAGCACAAGTTCACTTGGAAGATAGCAAAGGCTGCAAACAAGAAGGAAATTGAATAGCATGAGTGAGCGTCTCTCCTCCCTTCCTGTATTTAAGTTGTTCTATGTATCTCTATATACAGGAATGTCAACGACCATTACTAAAGCACTCTTTCTAATACGTTAAGAAACAAAGTGAACTTATTCAAAGAAATTTAGTTGCATCTTAGAATTAAAGAGAAATAAGAAACAGTGAAAAATTAGCAACAGAAACCTGAATCACAATGAGATTTACTGGGCTTCTTGTAGATATCTAAAAAAGACAAAAATGAAGACTAGAAGAACAAGGCACTCAACAAATTAATTAGGCAGTCAACAAATGAAGGAGAAATAAGAAACAGGGAGGAATTAGCAACAGAATTCATAATCACAATCAGATTAGCTGTTGTAGATATCTAGCTAGGATAGACAAAAATGAATCGAAGAAGAACAAGGCACTCGATCGACAAATTAAGCAGTCAACAATCTTTATTACCTGAACAGAAATATCCTCTTAATGCAAAGATGGAGATTTAATTTATACCTGCGATTCGCTGCTAGCTATTCTTTAGCTATCAGCAATTTTCTTCTATTGCTTCAACCTCTTGCCTGTCTCCGCCGGAGTCCCCAAGTCGTTTATAGCTCGAGTTCTTTCTAACCTACTTAACTAAAATAGTTGATTTCATAATAGACTTCAGCTAGTCAACGCTGTAGGCTCTATCATTTCTTCTATGTGGGGGTATAACTAGGATTTTGATCGATGAACCACCCCAAAACATAAACAAATACGACTTAGTCTTCCTTTTTTTTTTTCCTTTCCTTTTAATTTTTTTGTTGAAAAGATGAACCTGCAGGCCGTAAAACTAGCAGACAATACTTACGAAAGCCATGTGAGTCCAGATCCAGCACCCCCTGACGCCTCCGACTTCCCCAACGGACGCCGCTCCCAGCGCCGCCTGGCCCGCACGCTCGTCGTCCTTCTCGCCAGAAGCTCCATTCGAGCTCTCACCTCTCGGATCCGGCGCCGCCACCGCACGACGCCGCCACCCCCGGCCTCCCGGATCTGATCCAAGGCCAGATCCGACGCCCCTGCGACCCTTCGCTGGATTCGAGTAAACTTAAGCTGATTGAACCCAAATCCAAGCCGAGACCCGCAAACCCACTCGTAACAACTTGGTATTAAAGCTGTAAGTTTTTTTTGATCAAAATACAATATACGGGTCAAAATTGTACATAAAATTTGAAAAATTGATGACCTAAAACTAATGTCAAAATTTTAAAAATTTCATAAACTTTAAAATACATATGTATATGTCGGTCTTTCCTTCATTTTTATCCTTTCACTTTTTACATCTAAGATCCGCCACCTACATCGCCATTCTAGCAGATTAAAAATCAAGGATCAATTCTCCATATCTCTACAAACTCTTCTATGCCGGTCTTGTCCTACGATGAGCTCATTTGGTCGTCGATCCAATTTTTATCTTTCCTTTATTTTTATCTTTTCTCTTTTTACACCTCACTGAGGGAGCCGGGACTTCATCGTCCCCGCCCAGCTCGGCTTGGGTCGACTCGCCGAGGTGGATCGTCTTTAATTTTTTCACTTTTCCACATTTTTCCCTTCCCCCCTAATTTTTCCCTTCCCCCCCTAATTTTCATAGATTTCCCCTTATTTTCTCTCTCGTTCAGCTTGGCTTGCTTGCGGGTCACCATCGAGACGGACTCATTCTCCCGGCTCGTTCGTGGCTTTGATCGGCTCGACCACGAGCCACCTAGGGCCATCTTGCCATCCGTCACTTCCCGACCACGTCGCCTCCTCAAATCACCCCCTAACTCATCCTCTCATCTCTCCCACGCTATCACCGACCTTCTTCATTGCTCCGGCGCCGACCAACTCTTTCCCCTATTTTCCCCTTATTTCCACTATTTTTCTCCTATTTTTTTTCACATTTTTTATCTTTTTCCTATTTCTCTCTCCTCTCTCCCAGTCGGCTCATCTGCGGCTCGCCCATGGCTCACCAGCAAGCAGGGACTTCATCGTCCTAGCTCGCCTACAACTTGGGTTGGGGGCAAGCCGACGCCACCGCAGCCTCCTCCCGGCCACTCCAACCACCCCCGCTCCACCCAACAACCACCAAAACATTTGCCATCACCTCCTCTACCCTCCTCAGAACTCCTACATGTTCACTGCGCCTCCACCGTCGCCGACGCCACCATCGCCTCCTCGCGGCCACTCCAACCACCCCCGCTCCACCCAACAACCACCAAAACATTCGCCATCGCCTCCTCTACCCTCCTCAGAACTCCTACATCTTCATTGCCGCCTCCACCGTCACCGACAACCACCGCTAAGATCCCCTCCATCGTCGACCCCCTCTACAGACCTCCTCTCTCCACCAAACTCCAATCCAACGACACCAAAATACCCCCTCATCTTCCTTGACCTTTTAGTACACTTCACCGCCCTTGCCGTCAACTTCCCTTGCGCCGACTAACTTCATCCAAACCCACCGTTGCCTAACCTCCAGATCCGGCCACCTTGAAACCCGATTCCACGATCGGACCCCACATGAAGATTCCCTATTTTCCGACGAATCCTCCAGTGTCTTCCCCGACCTTCGGTGACGATGTTTCACCGTCGAACCATCTCTGGCGAGCTCTCAGCTGTCCATTCATCACAAGGACAATCTTGTCATTTTCTAAAACAAGTATACATGATAAACACACGTGGGGTTATAATCTGAAAAAGTTATACGATGGGGTTTTTACCGATATTGTTATCTAATATCGGGTATTTATCAATTTTCTATAAAAGAAAAACCTTACATGGTCCTACAATCCTACTTTTATCAACTTGGGAAAGTTTTGGCTCGAATCATATGAATGTTATTGAGGGAGTTAATTTAAGCAATGAGCAATCGTTGCCATCCTACTACAAACACATCAATTTAGGTTCACAAGTGTACTTTTTTTTTTTCTTTTTCTGTTTTGGAGGAAGGGAAGACCATTAGACATCTCCAATCGGTCTCTATATCTCTAAAATAGAGAACCTTAGATGTCAAAAAAAGGAAAGTGTATACACTAGGAGTGTAAACTACCCTTAGCAGGCGCAAAAGACATCCCTATCAAAATTCTATCAGTCAGGAACTTGAACATACATTCTCTTCTATTAAAATTATGGAGTTTTTACATCTATTTTTTTAAAATAAGTTTGAAATTACATTTTTCCCCTTCCAATCTTCATATTTACAGTAATCAAACAAACAAATTGATTTTATAATAGACTTCAGATAGTCAATTCTGAAGGCTCTATTATTTGTTTCCATGTGGGGTAAGGATTTGATGAACCACCCCAGAGCATAAACAAAGATGACCTAGGGCTGAACCAATCAAACAAAAAAAAAGGACTTACAAGTCTTTTTCTTTTTTCTTGGGAAGATGATCTTGTGGGCTATACAACAAGCAGTCCATGGCTCAAATAGGGGTCTCCACACTAGGGCCTCGTTTGGTATGGGATTAGGTTATTACGGGTTAAGGGATTTTGGATTTAGAAAAAGTGAGAATAATGGAGTAATGATTATTTAGAATAAGAAAAGTAGAGTGATAGTAGTAGTTGGAATGATGATAAATGAGTAATGATTATTTTAGATAGAAAAATATGTTTGGGAATAAGTAATCCCCCCTTATTCCTACCAAACGAGGTCCAGAGGTCATAAGCTCTTACAACGATGCGATGCAATAGCAAGAAAACATTAGCTCATAAAATACGGGGTTTGCTTAATAATCTTTAGGAAACAATTAATATTGAGTAACAATTGTGAAAACTGCAGTTTGTAGAAACCATCCATTTATATGTTCCTCTTTGAGCATATTAAAACATGCTTATCATTGTTTCTTATCACTCGGGCTATTAATTTAGGGGGCGTTTAGTTGGTGGAATCGCCTGATGCATGGGATCGTAGGATGCATGCATCGGACAATAGATGCACTTGTTTGGTTGTCTTTTGGATCAACCGATGCACTCTGATTATATATATATATATATATATATATTTAATGTACACAACATTAAATATAATATATATAATATTTTAGTATATATATATATTAAAATTTAACTTTATTGCATCATTATGTGAATATTATATATATAACATTATATGAATAATATATATTATATATATTAAAATATATTCAATAAAGTTATGTAAACATTAAAATTATGTTAATATTATTTTAATCTCAATAAAGTCATTATATTATTTTAATCTCAATAATATATATATAATTCATATAATGTTCATATAATGATGCAATAAAATTAAATATTAATAAATATTATATATATATATTAATCATATAATGTTCACATAATGATGCAATAACGTTAAATTTGAATATATATATATATATTCAAATATTATATGAATAATATTTTAATATATATATATATATTAAAATTTAACTTTATTGTATCATTATGTGAACATTATATGAATAATATATATATTATTGAGATTAAAATAATACAATGACTTTATTGAGATTAAAATAATGTTCAGATAATTTTAATGTTTACATAACTTTATTGAATATATTTTAATATGTTCACGGGGTGTATATGAGATGCACCGCAGATGGGTGCAACGCGTGAAACGGCCAGTTACGATGCACCATTTAACCTCAAAATACATCATATTGTGCATGCATCAGTTAGGGGTGAGCAAAACCGAACCGAACCCAAAGAACCGAACCAAATCGAATTAGTTCGGTCCATTCGGTTCGGTTTTTTTGGTTTTTCGGTTCGGTTCGGTTTTGACATGTATGAAAAGTCCATGTTTCAGTTCGGGTTCGGTTCTTTAAAAAAAATTCGGTTAGGTTCGGGTCAGAACCTAAGTTTTCATACATGCCTTAGCCTATGAACCTATGGTCTAAAAAGTTCGGTTCGGTTTCAAAAAGTTCGGTTCGGTTCCAATTGATTTGGAACCGAACAATTTCGGTTCGGTTCGGTTTGGTTCCTTCATAAGTTCGGTTCGATTCGATTCTCTAGAAACAGACCCAAAAAAATTCGATTCTTCGGTTCTGTACCGAGAACCGAATGCTCACCCCTAACATCAGTTGATACATGGTTCAGCTAAATAAGAAATTATGGGATCAGGGTATGATTCACGCCACCAAAGAGGCCTTAAAATCTATGAGGTTGTGTCATCAACCTCATCTATTGTTACAGAAACAAATAGGCATTAGTCATATACTCATATAGGTTGCGTGGGGATGATATATATACCACCTCATCTCTAAGGATGACAGTTTTGTTAATTAATTAGGTACGCAACAGTATAATAATACGGTTTTGTAACCCATTGGTTCATGGACTCAACTCGTTCATATGTATTGATTGGTTGAGCTGGTAGCCTTGGTAAAGAGAACTCAACCCACCCCATCTAACCTAAATTAAGAATATTTGTAATCAGTGGGCTTGATTTTTCTTTTATCATATACACTCGGCCTACGCCCTACAAATTATATGACCAATGTTGGAATCCAGCGATGCCTGCCATATCATCAGCCTTGACATTTTGGCCTCATTTCGTATATATTATGCCTTGAAGGCTAATGGATGTACCCTGCAAGGCATAATATATACGAAATTCAACAACTAGCACATATAAATATATAATAACTTAGAAGTGGTTCTTGATCTGGCTTCCGGTACAGAGGAAAACAGCTATATCATGTGTTGAGTTGAGACTTGAGAGAGAGGGAGACAGAAGGGATGGGGGCCACCTTTCACCAAATCTGGCTGAGAAATCTAGGAAGGTATGTGAGGGTTAGATCTGAGGAATCTTTGGTTAAACAGACGAGATTAGGGTTTTATCACTCCCATGTGCTGCCACCTTGGGAAGTGCCAACCCTGCTGAGCTGTCCAGCGATGGCCTAGGCGTGAGCTTTGCCTTGCTGGGAGTGCAGTGCCGGTTTTTTCTTGTGCCTTGCAGCGGGCGTATTGGAGGAATTTTAGTGGTCACACGTGTTGCGCCGGAAGACGGCACATTCAATGCGAAATTCATCAACAATTGAGAAGAAAAAACAATCACACCAACAAACTCAAATAGTAATCAAAGAATTGGGAAATAGAAAATAGAGAACACGCTAAAGAAGACGAGAATTTACGTGGTTCGGCAATAACCTACATCCACAAGCAGTATGGGCGATCAATCCACTATCAAGATGAAGGAGGATTACAAGTACAAAGCTTCTCTCTCACATCCCTAATCTTTCATATCCCAAAGATTAGGATTACAAAACCTCCTCTCTCAAAGGCTCCAATTCTCCAAAGGAAGAAGAAGACGACCTAAAAAAGATCTCCAAAACCCCTATTTATAAACCCCAACTTATTTAGGATCAAAATTAATCCAAACCTTCTAATTTTCCCGACTACAATGTTTCGGATCAATCCAAAGTAGGTTGGATCGATCCACTGTCCAAAACGGAAAACAAGCCTTTGGAAACAGGGTTGGGATCGATCCAAAGTAGGATTGGATCGATCAATTGTCCAAAGTTGTAAACACGTCTCTGAAAAGGACTTTCGTCAATGGATCGATCCAACTTCACTTTGGATCGATCCAAACAGATCTTGGATCGATCCAGACTAGAAAAAGAGCCAATAATCAACATGGCGTTCCACACATGGTAAAGCTTCCTTTCTTAGCTATTCAACACAAGCGGTACATGGCGTGGTTACTACAAGCTTTGGAATTCACTGGTGTATTTCCACGGTTTATGCAGTAAGAAACAAGAGGGAGAGGCTGAGCTTTGAAATGAATTGATTAGGGTGGTTCGGATTGGGTGGCCACTTATTATTGTCGGCAGCTTTAATGTAATCCTATCCTCTCAGCAGAGAAAAGAGGTGGGTGGCCATTTCAATTCAAATCCACAGTTCGAGACTTTATGCACTTCATTGTTGAGAATGAACTCCTTGATCTTGGATTATCCGGCCCTCCTTTCACTTGGTCCAACAAGAGAAGAGGTAGTGAACGTGTCTTAGAACGTCCCAACAGGGCGCTATGTACCAAGAACTGGATTGATATGTTCAGAGGGGCCAATGTCAGGCATCTATCTTATGACCATAATCCCCTGTTGATCTCGGTAGAGGATGGACAAACACGGGCCAACAGCGTTTCGTCTTGAGCTGTTTTGGCTCCAAGACGCATCTTTCCCACATATGATACAATCTGCTTGGAATAGGTCTCGACATGGATCCGCACAGTATATTTTCCAGGATAAGATGCTGGAAGTCAAGGCAACTCTCAAGTTATGGAACAGAAGAAATAATGAGGATATTTTCCAGGTGGGTAAACATACTGAAAATTTGCTCGCTTTTTGGTATGATAAAGGAGGCGATGGCACTCTCAATGGGGAAGAAGAAATCAACCTTTGATGTTTAGAAAATAGATACTCAGCAGTTCTTACCCAACAAGAGAGGTTTGTGCAACAGGGGTGTTCGCAAAAGAATGGCTGAGGTCGAGTGATAGGAACCCTAAGATGCTGTTTGGTTTTGGAAAATATTTCATGTTTTCATTTTTTTTTTTTCTGTTTTCTCTTTTCATTTTTTGAGAATGAAAACATGTTTGATTTAAAACCTTAAAAAACTGTTTTCTGAAAATGAAAACATGTTTGGCTTGTAACTATAATCTTTGTTTTCAATGAATTTAAATTTATAAGGTAGTTATTATTATTTTGTATTTATGTAAGATATAGGTCATTAATATATGAGTTTTACATCTTATTTGTAATTTACTATTTTTTTTATACAAGTATATATTCATATATAAAGAAATATTTTTTTTTCATAAGCAATATATAAGTTTTAATTCTAAACTTAAGCAAAATAAAAGAAACTATAAATTTTAAAAAAATATATAACATTGAAGCAGTATTGAACTACATCATTCTCCCCCAAAAAAAAAAAACGATAGTATTTAGTTTGCAATCTAAAACAACATTACATAAAATAAAGATCATCAAAACTGCAACTTTGGGTGCCTGATAGTTCAAAGATAGGTGCATGCGTCCAGCATCTTCAACAAATTTCAATCTTAATCTCAGCAAAGGTCTAGAATCATCAAACGTATCTTGAAGTTGGGCCCTGTCTTCCAGGGAGTTGTATCGCCTGTATGACAAACAAGCTGGATTAACAAAAAGACATCTTAATTTTAGCCAGAATGCTTCATGGAATGACAAAGATGACCATTGCAATTGATTATTACAATGATCAATTATGCCAATTTTGCAAGAAGGTTCATGGAGCTTACGTCTTGGAATGTTGAGACGAGAAGTTATGACAGGGAAATTAAATAGCAAAAACTTCTGTACTACTATATACCTTTAGAGATCCAAACACAAATCTCGAAATAACAAATAAAATGTAGAATTTCAGGTGTTGCTACTTATTTCCTTTCGCTTCGAGAAGAATTTATACAAGAGATAGTTATTGAGAAAGAATATCACATATAGCAAATTTTAATTAAGAAAAACAATGCAATCATAATTTATATGTATCAGACAACTCAAATTTCCATTCGTAATCTCGACTGCAAGGTTCTAGAAAATAAGATAAAAAGCTTCACAGCTTACCCAAACTAATCTCTGGCAAATAAGATCTACAATCATCAAAAAGCCACAGTCTAACTTCCCCAACATCTAATCCATGGTTCAAAAAATAAAGAGTGCATTCAATTAATAAGTAAATACAAAAGCCAAAATCATGGATGTTCTAAATGGCTATTCTCACCTAATTCCAATCCACAAAAAAAAAAAATTAAAACAGATGAGCCATCATGTTTTTCTAGATGATAAGACCCTACTAGTTCTCCAGAAAACAGCTCTTCCACCTCCTTACCCTAGAGCTGTAGAGATTTTGTTAAACTGGTATATCTATGAACATAAATAGAAAACTTGCAATACAATAGAATTTAGGAACATCAAGATTCTTTTGTGATTGCCGTCAATAAATGACCTCTAACATCTACTATCTAGAAGCTTTTTGAGACCTCTTTATTACTTTGTATTATAAGAGTCTGCAGATAATTTTGGCGTAAACAAACTGTGAACTCAGTCATAGGTTTCTAGTAAAGAAAAAAATAGGACAAACGGTTAAGAGTATGAAGCAAATCATTTCAATCTCATAGGAAAATAAAACTCCATGAAAATTTTAAAGAGAGTTTAAAGAGAAATCCAGATCCAATGTCTTGTTGTGGGTCTGCCATGGGTGTACAAATGGAGTACTTTTTTAATAGACAGAAAGAACTGTACAAATGGAAATTATTGTGTTTGTGTCTGTGTGTGTGTGGACATACAAATACACACATATATTTATATATATATAGTAGACATAACAGCTTAAAAATTTGCTAACACAAGAAAAATTGTTAGTGACATTTGCTCCTAATAATTAATATGCTACCAGAAATCATGTCTATCTTTAAGATGCTTATATGATATTTTCATATGCAATTATCTGTGATGAGTCCACCACAAAAACCAGAAGGTTATAAGTCATTCATGGGAAATTTATGCATAATAAATATGAGCACATATTTATCCAGCCTACATAATTGCAGCTTACTTTTTCTGAAAATCTAATTCAAAACCACCGGAATTGTATGTGATACATTACCAGCACAATATTATCCAAAAACACATATTGGAAGTAGAAGAAAAAATTATTCCAATAACCAAAACAATGAACTTGGAGACAACTGTCCAACCAGATCAATTCATAACAGTAGTATAGCTCCATAGTAGCCTGTGGTGGCATCCAAGGATCTAATCAAGGCCATTGTTTTCAGCTATGTGCCAGCCCAAAACCCCAATCCCATTTTGAATCAGAAAAACAAAGGTGATAAAAAAAAGGTCTGAATAATATGCAAACTCCATGAAAAAATGCACAACCAATGAAGAAACACAAATCTTCGTGCCATGCACACTCATAGACATAGATTAACCTCAAAATCAACAAGTCCAACTAGAACATGATTCCAACAAACCAACCTGAACATGATTCCATCAGACGATCTAATCACATAAGTCGATGGTTTGTACTACAGGGATTAAGCAAGATCTAACATTTAGCCCAAATATATAGTGGCTATTTCCAAGTCATAAAAATATCAACTTTTCAATCTAGGTCCATTTATAATGATGATAAAGTCAAAACAAAGAAAACAACCATCATAATTCTTCTTGTTTAACTACAGACATAAATCATTTGGATCGCAAAAGAACTCAAATGGATCCAATCTCCAATTCCACATAAAAAAAACACATATATCCCGTATGAGACTGAGGATACATGATCGATCGCCTCAAAAAAATATTTGAATCAAACTCTCATAAGGTTGATCTAAGAAGGGATTCTGGTTTTGGAACAAATAGGCAAATGGAGCTATTCTTAATGATGATGTTGCTTGGCTTAGGGGGATGTAACGTCTCCCAAGCAATATACACATGAAAGATAGAGAGCAGGAGGGAGGGAGAGGACACGGGAGAGGGGACTAGGAGAGGAAAAGAGAGAGGGAGACTCACCTTTGAGACCCCATTGATCTCACACTCTGGCAGATGGGAGCTCAGGCGGCGAATGGTGGTTGGGATCATCAAGAGATCAGGAGATACTCGTGAGAGTCTCGATCAGAAGAGAGTAGTTGTGATGGGAGAGGATCTCAGGCTCCGGCGCATGGGAGCTCCGGCGGCGTCAGTGGCTAGACGAGATCACCAAGAGATCGTGAGAGAGTCCATCGTGAGATCCTCGCGAAGTCTCGATCGGGAGAGATGGCTTTCGATCAGGTTATTTGTTTTCCGTTTCTATGAAAAGGGTGAAAACGTCGTTTTAATGTTTTCATGTTTTCTAGAAAATACTATTTTTTTTTTCTCAAAAGCGATTTCTAAACTTTAGCCCATGTTTGGTATGGGACCTTAGCCCCACTCCTTTCCTCAAACATCAAAAATAATCATTACTAATTTATCTTCATTCCACCTATCATCATCACTCTACTTTTTCTTATCTACATTCATTAACCCCGCCTTTTCTAACCCTATTCCATCTTAACCCTACTTTTTCTAACCCCATACCAAACGGGCCTTTAATGCTCCTTCATCGACCCATTCTTCTTGTATCTTCTGATTCAGGTTTATTCTTCCACGGCACAAGTTATTTAGTATATGTTTCCTAACGAGTTGTGGTTGAGCAAACATCAAGAACATAGGTACTTTTAGTTTATTCAGGAAGCAATTGAGCTCTGAATTTATCAATGCTTGGTGATCAGGATTAGTCGAGTTGGCTCTCATGACAAGGATTTGTTGGGGTTCTCTTCTCATGAGGCCTTAATAAACGGATCTGGTTGATCGAAGCAACCATATGTGGTGGAGGTGTCGAGCTCGGAAACGTCGAACTCCCAAAAGCGTCGAGGCAACGAGGCGTCGAGGCGACGGAGCGTCGAGCATCAAAGGCGTCGAGCGTCGAGGCTCGAGGGACCCAATTCTCTCGTGGAGGATTGTTGTGGACGAATGCTTCAGTTGCATGGAGCAATTAATGCACATTGTGCATTAATGGAAACCGGGTCCCACTTGCATTGATTGAAGGATGGATTTGAGCATTAAATGCTACTTGGCTGTTAGTGTGCATTCGGAACCTCTCTTTCATGATCGGACGGCTGGTTATGAAGGTGGTTGATTCAATGGCTGTAGAACTCCTTGTATAAGTTAAACTACTATATATAAGGGTGGGTTACTGGTTAGGGTTTATGGGTTAGTGTGAGTTTTTCTCTGAGAGAGAAACAGAGAACTTTTCCTGCGAGAGAGAGAGAGAAGAAGTCATAGAGAAGAACATGTCTTCTCTAGAAGAACCCTTTGTAACCTTTGATTCATAGTGAAATCATTCTCCTTTGCCCCGTGGTTTTTTCCTCTCAGTCAATTGCTGTGAGGTTTTCCACGTAAATCTTGTGTTCTTGGTTTTGGTTTGGATTCTTGAGTTTCTGTTCTTGTTTGGCCATCGACGAGGGAGTTTGGGTGATCCAGTTCATCACCAAAATCCCAACAAGTGGTATCAGAGCCAGGTTCGTTAATTCAATCGATCGTGATGGCCGGGAAGTCGTCGATGTCTCGACTCGAAGTTGAGAAGTTCGACGGGAAGACCAACTTTGGTCTATGGCAAGAAAGAGTCAAGGATATCCTTGTGCAGCAGGGCACTTAGAAAGCACTAGAGGGAAAGAAGCCTGAAACTATGTCAGATGGAGATTGGGAAGATATCTGCATGAAGGCTTGAAGCACCATCAGACTCTGTTTATCTGATGAGATCGTGTACAACGTGATCAATGAGAAGGAAGTCATGAAGTTGTGGTTAAAACTTGAGAGCCTCTTCATGACCAAATCGCTCACCAACAAGTTGTTTCTCAAACAACAACTTTATACCCTGAGGATGAAGGAAGGAGCCAACCTGATGGAGCACATCAATATCTATAATAAGATTCACAATCAGTTGCTCAACCTGGATGTCAAGGAAGAAGATGAAGACAAGGCGCTGCTTCTACTAGCCTCTTTACCACCTTCATACGAGCACTTGGTGACAACTCTCCTGTATAGGAAGGAGACGTTGGAAACTGAAGAGGTCATGTCAACACTTCTTTCAAACGAGATGAGGAAGAAATCTACAGAGGAAGCTGTCTCAAAAACTCCATGAAAAAATGCACAACCAATGAAGAAACACAAATCTTGATGCCATGCACACTCATAGACATAGATTCTCCTCAAAACCAACAAGTCCAACCAGAACATGATTCCAACAAACCAACCTGAACATGATTCCATCAGACGATCTAATCACATAAGTCGATGGTTCCTCTTCTTCACAGGTAAAAGAGCAGTTAGAGCACGCTAAGAGACCAAGCCATGTTAGCCTGCCTAGTTCGTCCGTCGGTTCCTCTTCTTCGCAGGGATCTCATGTGATCCAAGCTGATGTTTCTTATGACCCATTGTCTGGATCTGCTGCAATCGGCTCTGTCGTTTTATCGGCAGATCGGAGAGAGGTTTGGGCCTGGAGCAGGCCGCTGGTTATTGCTTGAGTCCTAGAAGGTGAGGGTTTAGGGGTGGAAGCGATTATGAAGGGGATGAGAAATGCTAAATTACACGGGCTCAAGAATATCATCGTTGAGACGGATTCACTCGTCACAGTTCATATCCTTAATGGCCTAAGGGTATGGCCCCCAAACATGGAGCACATTGCTAAGGAGATTTGGTTGCATGCATGATAAGACGTGAAAAGTGCATAAATCACCCTTTCAACTTGGCCTTGTTAGTCTCCGAGCAAGGCCTTACGGACAATTATTACCCTATGTCAGGTACAAGAGCCCTCAACGAGGATTAGATCAAGTTCCGAGCTTAAACGATGTCATTCGGGCCAGTTTTTATGAAGAAGATCGATCCTGTATTGAAGAAGGATCGATCCCTTGAAGTACATTAAGAAGAATCGAATCAGGACAACAAGGATCGATCCTCCATAAAGAGAAGATCGATCCCTTATGCGCATTTTTCAGCGACAGAGTACAAGTTCTGAAGGATCGATCCTCATTATGGGAAGGATCGATCTCTCATGTGCATTTTCTAGTGACAGAATGCAACATTCTCTAGGATCGATCTCCATCCACTATAGGATCGATCTTCATCGGGGCATAGCCAGAACTCAAGAACAAAGATCGATCCTTTCCTATAGGAGGATCGATCCTCCACGGGACCAGCGATCACACGGAAGAGGAAGATCGATCCTCTACCTTACAAGGATCGATCCTTTTGTGCCAGCCGAGCAAAATTAATGGTCCAGATCTAATCCGAGTGGGGGAGGCTTGTTTACTATAAATAGACCCCTTATGGGGGATTTGAGGGATCTTCTCTTAGTCCTTTCTCCAGCCTTTCTATTTTCCTTACCCAATTGAGAGGAGGACTTCTTGGAGGGAATACATGGGAGGAGAGCTTCATCAACCTCCATCCATGGATCTATCCAAGATGAGTAGCTAACCTTCTTTCTCTTGAGATTTCCATGTAGTTGTAGGATTCTTTTGTAGTTTTCTTAGGGTTTTTGATGTGTAATCTTTGGGGATGATCTCTTGTATGGATTTGAGCATGATTTCTTTATCTTTATACATGGATCTTATATGTTGAATGGATGAATGCCCTTATTAGGTATGAAGTAGAACTTGTGCATGATGGATGTTTGTTGTTATGCCCCAATGAGTTGGATGTGCTAGAAACACATCCAATTACATTGGGAGGATGAATAGCCCTAGATTAGAGATTAGGGATGCTAGAACCATCCCTACCTCTCTAATTAGAGGATCCATTCTATCTTTCTCTTGCATTGGATTCGAGGTGCTAGAACCATCTCGATCCAATGCCCGATTCCATACAATACCTTTACCTTGCGACGAATCGATCTTAATCGAAGGTTCGTTAGCGACGATAGAAGCTAATCACTCATTCGTCGACTTTGTGAATGTGCTTCTTTCCGGCGGATGATTCTAACCCAACTTCCGTTGAGCGATAGGTGAGGCTAACCACCCGCTTGTCGACTTCTAGATTTCGATCGTCCCAATTGGATTACACACTTCAATTCCTTAGGAGGCTACACTAGAATCTACAATGAAATGGAAGTCCCAAGGCTTTTCTATATTAGTTTTATTTCTCTCTACTTAGTTAATTACTTTAATTGCCATTAATCCAAAAACCAAATCATTTTAGCTAATTGTTTGGAGTTATCTATCGAGTACGTTAATCAATTCTCATTTCCCTGTGGATCGACCCGGACTCCCGCTAGGATTCGGTATAAATTGTAATCTCGACGCCCTAGTCACTTTTACGACGAGTGGTTTGGGCGCGTCAAAGATTTTGGCGCCGTTGCCGGGGAATTGTTGATTTGAATTTCTTACTTGATAAATTCCTTCCTTCAATTAGGTTGCTTTACTTTCTTTTATTACAAAATATCAAAAATAGAACGTTGCTTATATTGTATATCTTTTTGTGTTTGTAGGTGAAGCTTCCGAGCGGCGAAGCGATTCATCTACGGGCGAAGATACAAAGTTTTTGGACCAGCCCACTGTAATGTATCTCTTACCTTGTATGGTCCAAGTTCTCATATGTGTGAATGAGTGAGCATGAGTATTCGGATCTAGATATCACATTGCAAGCAGTCTTAGATTCTAGGACATCTTCACGCATACCCTTGTATAAGGACCTCCCGCTTCCTCAAGTCATGGATGTGCCCAACCCGGACCCCAATCCTAATGTCAATCCCATATCGGACCGTAGAAGTATGAAGGATTACTATGTCCCTTCTACATTTGCACCCACGTCGGGTATACAACAACCCATTGTTCAAGCCGCACACTACGAATTTAAGCCTCAATTCCTTCAATTCCTTCCAAACTTTCACGGCTTGAGTAATGAGGATCCTTACTACCATTTAGAAGATTTTCTTGAAAAGAGTTCCACGGTCAAAATTCCAAATTTTAGCGAGGATGCAATGAGATTGAAATTGTTTCCATTTACCTTGAAGGGCAAAGCCAAGCATTGGTTAGGATCCCTTGAGCCTCAAACAATCACCACATGGGACCAATTACAAAGTGCTTTTCTAGAAAAATTCTTCCCCATAGCAAAGACTCATGAAATGAGGACCCAAATAGCGACCTTTCGTCAAGAAGATGACGTACCTTTTCATGATACTTGGGATAGATTTAAAGAGCTTCTTAGGAAATGCCCACACCATCAAATTTCAAAGTGGTTCTTGTTGATTATTTCTACAATGGTCTTAGAATACGTCATCAACAAGACGTAGACACCGCTTGTGGTGGGGTGTTCATAACCAATCCATATGTGGACTCATGGGTTTTATTTAGAAAGCTTACCATTAATTCCCAAAATCATGCCTTCACTTCAAGGAATGTTAGGGATACTTCGAGCCCTAAGGGACAATCCAACTCTAGAGGAGTATTAGAGTTATCCGAAGCTACCCGTGTTGCACAACAAATTGATACTCTAAGTAGAAAATTTGATCAAGTGCTTGCTCATTCTTTGAATCAAATTCCTACTCCTCCTTCTTCATCGAGTTACCCACCTAATTCTCCATCATTGGGAGAACTTTGCTTCTTATGTTCGACTCCCGGTCACCTAGTTACCGAATGCCATTTGGCATGTGATTATCCGGAGCTCGTACAAGAGCATATCAATGCGGTCTTCAATCAATCCAAGCCTACCTATGACCCTTACTCAAATACATACAATCCCGATCTTAGGGATCATCCAAATTTCTCATGGAGAAATCCCGGCCAACAACCTCCAAATGCATACAATCCTATGCCTCCAATTGTGGGCAATCAAGCCCCAAGCTATCCTCCTAGATACCAAGCGCCATATCCTTGTAACCAACCTCCACAAAATCCAATCACATATCGCCCACCTCAAGCTCCTCATGCATATCCACCTCAAGGGCCAACTTATCCTCAATCATCTCATCCTCCAAATTGGAATCAAAGGCCACCTGGGCCTTCCCCATACCAAGCTCCCTATCAAGCCTATCAAGCCCCTCAAGCTCCGAAACGTGATCCTTGTATTGAGGAAAGGCTTCTCAAGGCCTTGGACTCTTTTGAGTCAAGTACCCAACTTTTGCATTCTCATTTCCAATTCATTGCAAAGTTAGAAGTGCAAATAGGCCAATTGGCCAATACTATGGCAAGAAGGGAGGAGGGTAGACTTCCAAGTCAACCCATAGCCAACCCTAAAGGCCAACATTTCGTCGATTCCACTCACGAGGAAGTGCAAGCGGTCACTACCCTCCGGAGTGGAAAGATCTTTCCTAATGTTGAGATGTCCAAAGACACCGCATTAGAGCAAGAGCATGAACCTCATTTGTCTACTTCAATGAAAGACTCTCAAGCATCACCTCATCATACCCCTCATGATTCTTCAAGTCCATTGCCATCTTTCAAGGAAACTGAGCCTATTTTACTCGATCCTTTATCAACCAAAGCATACATTCCTAGGGCTCCATACCCTCAAGCACTAGTTGATCCTCAAGCCACAGCCCAACCTTGGAAGAGTGGCAAGTATGAGGAGATGCTAGAACTTTTCAAGAAGGTCCACATCAATCTTCCCTTGTTGGACGCCATCAAGCAAGTGCCTTCGTACGCCAAATTTTTGAAAGACTTGTGTACCCATAAGAGGCAATCCAAATCTCATGTCTCTAAAAAGCTCTTCCTAACTGAGCAAGTTAGCTCGATTCTTCAACTCGATCTACCTCCGAAATTAAGAGACCCCGGCACTCCTACCATTTCTTGCATCATAGGAGATCAATTGATTGAGGGGGCTCTTCTTGATTTAGGAGCTAGTGTGAATCTTATGCCCTACTCCTTGTTTTGTAAGTTTGGTTTAGGAGAGCTCAAGCCGACCTCGATTACTTTGCAATTGGCCAATAGATCTATCAAAACACCACGGGGTGTCCTTGAAGATATACTAGTCAAGGTCGATAGTTGTGTTTTCCCGGTCGACTTCGTTGTACTTGACATGGAACCGGGTCTTAGACATAGGAAGTCCATTCCCATCATACTTGGATGACCATTCTTGGCTACGGCCAATGCATGCATCAATTGTAGGAGTGGCATCATGACCGTTACCTTCGGGAATATGGAGTTGAAATTAAATATTTTTTATGCTGCTAAACAATCTATGCATGGGAATGAATGTTTTATGGTCGATTCTTTAGTGGATGATGATATTGTTGATGAATGTGCGAATGATGAGATGGTTGCAACTTTTGATATAGATGATGCTTGTGAATCATGTGTGGATGTTTGGAATGATCATGATGATGAGGAATGCTTGAATGAATCACTTAGTAATGATGATGATTGTTATGATATTAATCTTCCGGTATATCAACCATTTTATGAAGACATACCCAATTACGAAGAGGATGTTTGTGATATTAATATGCCAGTCTACGAAGTTTTTAGTGAGGATATATCAATTTTTGGGGACTCCTATGATGTTAACATGGCTATCTATGAGGTGTTTTGGGAGGACATAACTAATGTTGATGAGCCGAGTTTGGTTGTTTTCCAAGAAAGGTTATCAACCTCTCATGATTGTGATGATGAAGGCCAATATATGTTGCCGGCATTAGAGACTTTTGAGGTTTTGGATGAGGTCTGGCCCATTCTTGAATATGATGACATAGGTAACGATTGTGTGACCCCGTGGTGGAGGCATGACTTTGATTTGTCGCTTTCTACATCTTCCTCCACAATAATCTCTGCCACAATTCTATCATTGCCCATCTCGAATTTCATGTCATTTCTCGCGTCCTTGCATACATTCATTTGCCCATATAATATCTTTAATAAAGAACGCGATCTCTTTCATGCTAAAATGGGCATAAGTTTAAAATGGCTTGTGATGAAAGAAACCTGGTTTTATCATTGGCATTTAAATAAAGTCCTTCGAAAATGGCTTCGTTCTCATATTTCTAGATGCTACCATCATTTAGAGGGGACATCGAATTATGGGTGAGCTTGCATTGTGTCGAGCTAGAGACGGTAAATTTAGCGCTTGGTGGGAGGCAACCCATCCTTTCTTCGTATTTTTCTGACTTTGTTTGTTAGATCTTCTTTGCATGATTGATTATTCTTCCCATTATTTGCATGTTTGATTTTGGTGTGTTTTTGAATTGATCTTTGCTTGAATAAGTGTGATGTCGAGATGGTATGTTGAATTTGTGGGATGATTGATGAGTTGTCTGAGTTGGAGGGTTTGTATTGTGGTATTTTAACGCCTAAGGAGCCTAGTATTCTTACTTGAGGTGTGTGGGGCGAATTCCCAAGTTTTCAGCCCAGTTTTGCAGTTTGGTACATAGAAGATCGATCCTTTATGTCCGATTGAAATAAGTTGGAACCTGGGGATGAGGATCGATCCTTTATCACCTAAAGATCGATCTCTCTTGCAAATTTATTCGTGACAGGGGGATGGTTTTGAGGAGATCGATCCTTCTACACCTAAAGATCGATCTCTCTTGCGAATTTATTCGTGACAGGGGGATGGTTTTTAGGTGATCGATCCTTCTCTACCTCAGGATCGATCTCTCTTGCGAATTTATTCGTGACAGAGGGATGGTTTTTAGGTGATCGATCCTTCTCTTCCTCATGATCGATCTCTCTTGCGAATTTATTCGTGACAGGGGGATGGTTTTGAAGAGATCGATCCCACTCTACCTAAAGATCAATCTTACTCACTTGACATGTCGGCACGACTTAAGTTTGAACCATTACGATGCTGCCACGTAGCAAAAGATCGATATTCCTCCACTTGACATGTCGGCACGACTTAAGTTTGAACCATTACGATGCTGCCACGTAGCAAAAGATTGATCTTCCTTTTGAGGAAGATCGATCCTTTGCGGGGTTTTGTAAAAAAATATATACCCCAGAGAGATCGACTTAGGGCTCATGTGCCCTAAGATCGATCCTCCCCCTTTCTTCCCTCAAGTGACCACGCCGCCGCCGCTCTTCGTCTCCGACCCTCGAGCCGCCACCGCCGACCATCACGCCGCCTCCCACCTCCCAGTGCCTCCACGACCCTTCCCCTTCACTCCTCTTCCCTCATTCGACCCCGGCGCCGTCCACATTTCTCCCTCACTTCTCCTCGAGCCACCGGTGCCGCTTCATCCTCCAAGCTCCTCATCGCCGGCCACCTTCGTTGTTCCACTTCACCCCAAGGCGACCTCATCCTCTCCACTCACCTCCGATGGTTCGCAAGCACACCGCCGCCACCAAGAAGGCCGCTGGGAAGGGCAAGGCCGCCGCTTCGTCTTCCACACCACCGGCACAACCTTCCTCCGCACCTTCGGCTAGACCTCCGGCTTCACCATCACCCCCACGAGCTTCCACCCCTCCGGCTTCACCATCTTCCCCACAAGCCTCCCCCACTCGAGCTTCCATCCCTCCATCCTCGTCGACCCGGCCAGCAAGGACTCCGAGGGCGGCTTCCACATCCTCCACGCATGCTCTGGCTGCATCACCCACAGCTCCGGCAACCTCCAAGGGGAAGAAGGCAGCTTCAACCAACCCTCGCCAGTCCAAGAAGATCAAGAAGCAAACCCGGCCGTCCACTGCGCCCACACTCGTCCGAGGTCTCCATCCAGATTGGCAGCGGGAGGTAAACCTCGAATATACGTTGGATGTTGAATTCTTCCGCACTGTTGAGCATGCCCAGGATTCTATCAAGATGTTGGAGACCCGTGGTCTTCTTCCTATTTGTACACCTGAGACCACGGTGTACCCTAGGCTTGCCTGCATGTTCTACCAGAACATGACAGGCATCGCCTACGGGGATGAGCGGGACGACGCTGTTGATGAGTACTTCCCCTGCCTTGGCTTCACATCCATAATTGACGGGGTCGGCGTTACCTTGACGGCCAAGGCCATTTGTGAGATTTTGGCAATTCCGGCGCGCTGCCGTGGTCTTTATAGGCTCCGGCCTGAGGAGTTATACCGTCATCCCAGCGAGGCTCATCTTCTCCTTAACCCGGATCGCATAGGCGGGGGAAAATTTACACGGGCAGAGCTGGTGCCTTCACTTTGGTTGTTCGACGACAATCTGCGCCGCAATGTCTTCCAGAATGGCCATGACCAATATCGAACTGGCCATTGGCTTTGCATACTGTGGTTGTTGGCCAAGGGGTGGGCGGTCAACATCCCCCAGCAAATTTTAGAGGGCATGTCGCTGTTTTACCGCGGGGCGATCAAGGACAAGAAAACGAGCTATGCCAAGAAAGCCGTCCCGCACTCGTGCCTCATTTCAGCCTTTCTGGCGAGCCAGGACCTAGTCCCCGAGGGCGAGCCGACTGTTTCCGACGAGGCCCTCAGGTTTGCACGCTTCAGTGGCCCCACCTGGGGCAAGGTCCTCGGCCATATGAGAAAGGCCGGTGCGCCAGTCCGGCAGCCGCGTCCTCGGTGCCCCCCACCAGAGTTCGGACCCGTGGAGCACCCTACCATGGGTGAGATCTATCGGGAGCACCGGGCGTTCCAGGACACGGTACTGCGGCGGTTGGACGAGGTAGACGCACGCGACGCCGCCCTTCGCCAGGACATCACCACACTTCACCAGGTCGCCTCGACTATCCTCGCGCGTCTCGATGCCATCCACCCACCACCTCCGTCGGTCACTGCTATTGTTCCTTTCCGACCTCTTACCTTTCCAGACCCGAGACTTCAGGGATGATAGACTATATCTAGGGGTATTTTCTGTATTTTCTGGATGGTTGGAGTGTATCTCTTTTTGTGCTTGGAGGGTGGGTAACTTTTTGTATTCCATTGCTCTACCTTTGTATTTGGTTGGCATCGATGATAGTGGTTATATATATACATGATTTTTAGTATGGGGGTGTGCCCCGGGTGTGGATGTATGTATATGAATGTGGATGTATGTATGTAAATGAAGAGTGGTGTGGATGCATTTCTGTATTTCAATTTGAATGAATGTAAAAATGTTGGATGCAAATGGCATCTTTGTACATCCCTTGGGCTTATCGAATAAATAGAGGGAATGCTGCCCAATTTTTCTCAAAAATTTTCATCTCTATTCGTTGATTTCCATAATGCTATGATGGGTATTTCCTTTATGATTTTATAGGGCATACGAGCTATGGATAGCAACGCAAAATACGACATTTTGACATCACAACATTCTTGGTTTTTCATGACTAACTTTGACCCTAACTCCTTTCATACCTTTCGTCAAGGTTACATTTTCATCCATATCGTCACAAGGTTATCTCTACACCTTATCCTTCTTCCGTGCTTGAGGACAAACCCGCTTAAGTTAAGGGGTATGATTGCATCATGTTTATAGATAACTTGTGATCGATCTACGGTTAGTCACACGGTTATTTGATTGGTAAATATGCGAAAAATTTTCAATTCCTATGCTAGCATGGATGACTATTGCATAATTCATCTTGATTCTCATGCTTTGTAAAATTTGGTAAATCATTTCATGAGTAGTGTTATTCTTCTACTTTAATTCTACTTGCCATGCATTAAGGACATTTAAGTGATCCAATCCACTTGTGCACTTACACTCGTATGAGGGGGCAAGTAGTGTTTGATTGGGGGACCATGATAGATTGGGGGTCCAAGGCTATTTACACTCGATTGAGATGACTTGTAGTAGGGTTCGAAGCCAAGTTAGAGGCCAAGAACCAGGTTAATAAAAGTGACTAGTCTTGATTCGTAGCCTTTTAGGCTCGAGTATTTAGATCTGAGGGGTGCTTCAACACCTAATGCCCCAAAGCCATCTGGCTTAGGAGTCATTGATCTAACACTCGTTAAATGGGTCTAGTAGAAAGCTTAAGGGATCAAGGCATTGCACAGTCACGCTAGTATCAAATAAAAGCTTGTTGGTCAGCTGTGATTCGTGGCCTGCTAGGTTCGGGAAATTAAGCCCGAGGGGTGCCTCAACACCTAGTGCCTTTAGGTCATCTGACCGAGGAGCCACTGGCCCAAATCTCGTTACATGGGCCTCAAAGCTTGTTGGTCAGCTTTCTCTCCTGCAAGTAGAAAGCCTAAGGGATCATGGCATTGCACGACCACTGGTTTTAGTCAGAAAAAGAAAAAAAGAAAAGAAAAAAAAAGAAAAAAGAAAAAAGAAAAGAACAAAGAGTTTATTTTAAATAAAACTTGTCATTTGTTCAACCGGTGTAAAATGCTAAGGATGTCTAGTTTTGATTGGAACCCTACTTGAATGACTATGAGACCCCGAATATTGAGTAGCAACTTTCACTACACGGATTGCTTAGATGAGCTTTGATCTTGGTCAAGTGCTTTGAAGTGTTTGAATGATGCTATTGATGGAATTATTCGCTTGCATTTTACTTGTACTATGGGTTGATGGATGGAGCTATGCATTCGAATCTATGTGTACATATGAATGAATCGTGATTGCATAGGAATCAAAGCTATTTGAGAAGTGACTAATTGTTGATCGGTTGATTGCTCTTTAATAGTTTCTTATTTCTTCTCTTTCCCTTCAAGATATTTTTCTTTTGCTTTGCTCGAGGACTAGCAAAGTTCAAGTTAGGGGGCGTGATAAGACGTGAAAAGTGCATAAATCACCCTTTCAACTTAGCCTTGTTAGTCTCCGAGCAAGGCCTTACTGACAATTATTACCATATGTCAGGTACAAGAGCCCTCAACGAGGATTAGATCAAGTTCCGAGCTTAAACGATGTCATTCGGGCCAGTTTTTATGAAGAAGATCGATCCTGTATTGAAGAAGGATCGATCCCTTGAAGTACATTAAGAAGAATCCAATCTGGACAACAAGGATCGATCCTCCATAAAGAGAAGATCGATCCCTTATGCGCATTTTTCAACGACAGAGTGCAAGTTCTGAAGGATCGATCCTCACTATGGGAAGGATCGATCTCTCATATGCATTTTCTAGTGACAGATTGCAACATTCTCTAGGATCGATCTCCATCCACTATAGGATCGATCTTCATCGGGGCGCAGCCAGAACTCAAGAACAAAGATTGATCCTTTCATATAGGAGGATCGATCCTCCACGGGACCAGCGATCACACGGAAGAGGAAGATCGATCCTCTACCTTACAAGGATCGATCCTTTTGTGCCAGCCGAGCAAAATCAATGGTCCAGATTTAATCCGAGTGGGGGAGGCTTGTTTACTATAAATAGACCCCTTATGGGGGATTTGAGGGATCTTCTCTTAGTCCTTTCTCCAGCCTTTCTATTTTCCTTACCCAATTGAGAGGAGGACTTCTTGGAGGGAATCCATGGGAGGAGAGCTTCATCAACCTCCATCCATGGATCTATCCAAGATGAGTAGCTAACCTTCTTTCTCTTGGGATTTCCATGTAGTAGTATTCTTTTGTAGTTTTCTTAGGGTTTTTGATGTGTAATATTTGGGGATGATCTCTTGTATGGATTTGAGCATGATTTCTTTATCTTTGTATATGGATCTTATATGTTGAATGGATGAATGCCCTTATTAGGTATGAAGTAGAACTTGTGCATGATGGGTGTTTGTTGTTATGCCCCAATGAGTTGGATGTGCTAGAAACACATCCAATTACATTGGGAGGATGAATAGCCCTAGATTAGAGATTAGGGATGCTAGAACCATCCCTACCTCTCTAATTAGAGGATCCATTCTATCTTTCTCTTGCATTGGATTCGAGGTGCTAGAACCATCTCGATCCAATGCCCGATTCCATACAATACCTTTACCTTGCGACGAATCGATCTTAATCGAAGGTTCGTTAGCGACGATAGAAGCTAATCACTCATTCGTCGACTTTGTGAATGTGCTTCTTTCCGGCGGATGATTCTAACCCGACTTCCGTTGAGCGATAAGTGAGGCTAACCACCCGCTTGTCGACTTCTAGATTTCGATCGTCCCAATTGGATTACACACTTCAATTCCTTAGGAGGCTACACTAGAACCTACAATAAAATGGAAGTCCCAAGGCTTTTCTATATTAGTTTTATTTCTCTCTACTTAGTTAATTACTTTAATTGCCATTAATCCAAAACCCAAATCATTTTAGCTAATTGTTTGGAGTTATCTATCGAGTACGTTAATCAATTCTCATTTCCCTGTGGATCGACCCGGACTCCCGCTAGTTACGTAGTAGTTAGTTAAGATTCGGTATAAATTGTAATCTCGACGCCCTAGTCACTTTTACGACGACTGATTTGGGCGCGTCAATGCGCTCATTTTTTATTATGTTCTCTTTTTATATATTTTTAGAGAGTGCAACACGAGACCCGACAATGTTGCTCGAGCGTGTCGCATATCCAGGTTGATGTATAACTGGTCTTGGGAGTCAGGGACTCGGCTGTTAGGCAGCTAGTTGTGTTATTATGTTCGGATGTAAATATTAGCCTTTAGGCTCATCTCATCAAAAAAGAAAAAAAAAAAAAGCAAAAGCGTGGGTTTGATCTCAATCTCCTCCAAAGGACAAATAAGAACCCAGATATCAATTATTTGTATCATGAGTTTAGGGTCAATTGGTTAAAAATCGATACCGGATCTCAATGTGCTCGGGCGAGGATGAACTCGCTCAACCAAGAATATTGCATGATGGACACAATGCTCGGAAGATCGAACAATCATACATTTGGGGCCACTCGAACGAGGAGATTTGAGTACGGGGTAAGCTCAAGGGATTGTGTTTGATTGTTGAATGCCACTTGAGCAGGATTCTTACAGTGGGTTTATAGATTGGCTTGCTTGCATTGGGCCTCATTAGCTGGGCTTCGAGAAGAGTCTAATCCGCTAGGGGCTAGAAGCTTACATTGTACTAATGAGCAGAACTGCGTTATAGAGGCGTGGAACTATGGGCTTACTTGCTTCTCACTTTGGATTGCACGACTCTTTTTAGGATTTTTAACTCATGACTTCATGTCACTAACTTAGCATGCATGACACTTTGTATTAGTTACTCTTATAACTTATGCCTCATCATCCCATGACACTTCTCATCCAATAACATAAAACATAATAGTGGACTAATATTCCTAACATTCCAAAACCTGGATGACAAATGATATGAAACAGATAGGTACGTTTTTCAGTTCAGCATTCACAAAATCCATGAGTAGCTTTTCTATGTTCTCAAATGGTAAAAACAGTGTGTTTTGTTGACAACTGACATTGGTGCGTTTTTCACTTCTCAGCCATCGGTTCATATAACTAAATAAAATGGATGATATCTAAACAGATCTTAACCATTGGTATGATGATATGATGGAGAAACGGTATAACCTAAACTAGACTCAAAAATGTCATCAACTTTTATCTCTGGTTACAAAAACAAACAGGTCTCAGTTATATAGGTTTTGTGGGGGATATAACCTCATCTCCAAAGAAGACTTTTTTCTATTGCAAATCCATTCCAGCGTTCATATAGTATGGATATGAACCGTTCAAGGCGATGACGTTTTACGTGATTAGGTACGCAACATTATAATAATACGATTATGCAAGACATTGGTTCATGGACGCAACATTATAAGACTCTGTTTCACTTATATACCCCTTCGCACAAGCCCTCGATCCATGAAACAAAGCATGTAAGCAACTGCTCATCTCCTTCTTAATGTAAATTAAAAGATTTACGCTTAGAGGAGCAGCAGTTTTAGATGGTTCCAAAAGAAGTCAGGATCAGAATGGAGCAGCAATAGTCTTCAACAGAACTTTTTGAAGCATGTTTGGCTTGAGTAGGCTGGGAGAATGTCTGGCTTGGTTGTGTTCTCCCTCCCAAGTTACAATAAGCATCGAAGGGTCTTCCACACCTTTCAACATGCTTCCTTGCAGGGTAAACGTGAACCTCTCGTCAGAAGAGACAACCGACCTCTCTATGGAAGAGACAACTAGATTTGTCAAATATGAGAAAACAATCCTAATTCTTCTTCATCAAAAAGTGACCATTACAAACCCTAAAACCTCATTTTATATGTTTAAGGAGAGACCAACTCACACATGGACTCAAACAGGACTTAACTCAATCCAAATAACTAAACCCGAAATGGAAGGAGGAGAAAACCGGCTAAAAATAGGAAACCTGCTATAAATAGAAAGACCGATAACCTGCCTAAAAAGGAAGGTTTTGCACAAAAACGAAAATTTAGGGCATAAGGAAAAGGAATCTAGCGATTTGAAGGCCCATGTCAAGGAGAGATCTTCGATCTCCGATGAATCTTATCGGGCTTGTCGAGCCGATCGAAACGGCTGGTCGCACGCCCCGATCGGGCATTGGAGTCGAAAGTTATGCCCATCCGACGGTCACGGTCGTAAGGGAATCTGAGTCGGACAGATGGAGTCCGAACGCGACCGGATCGCCTAGGAAGCCTCTCCGGGTCGGCCTCAGCCAGGTCTGGATCTGGACTTGGTCCTGCATCACAGCCCCTCATGATACTGCGCGGACACGGTTTCTCTCCTGCAAGTACTTGTACTTTGATGGTTAATATGTCAGTTAGTTCTTATAGCTGTAAAATCTTTGAAGGATTAGGTCCATAAGCAGCAGATAGTAAAGCAAAGAAGCATTAAGACATTCCCAAGTTTGTCACCTAACAGTATAATATGCAACAAGTTAGAATCTTGAAAGAGAACATACTAGCCAACTAATTTAATATGCTCACTCACTGATCTATCAGTGACGTGTCTGAAATATCAAGAACAGGTTTACCAGATATCAAATGTCAAGTTGTTATTTATGACTTCGACTTGCAAGGTGAAAGTCCAGGTGAAGTTTGATGAGTGGTACAATTATGGTGCTTAGTAACACTAAAGTTAGAATACATATTTACCGATGAGTTTAAGGGACTCTGCAATTAATGGACATTTCATGTACCAGAGTAATTACAAGAACATAAAGCTGAATCAATCAGTGGCACAGGACTAAGCTATCAAGAACTGTTTTACCAGATATTAAATTTCATGAGGTTATTTACGACGTGAATCAGATGACACAGTTCTGGTGCGGTTTAAAAACTGAACAATTTTGAAGATTAGCAAGACTAGAATTGATAATATATCTTTCCACAAGTCCTAATTAACTCTGTACAAAAGGTTCTTTCTCTGGAACGAGTCTTTTCCTTTTCCTTGCTCCAGTCATTCTATAGAGGATCTGATTACTTAAAATTCATCCAGTTGCATAAATTTTTGTTCAACTATCAATGCAAAGGCGATCGAGCTTGGAATACCGAAGAGAGCATAATAGCCAGCATTTCCACCGATGTCCACTTACCAATCACCATCAGATAGACAAAGAGACTCAAACTTAAAGTTAACTTAAGTATATCTCGTGCATGGATGCCTTCCAAATTTGAACCAATGGTCATGCATGAAAAGTTTAAATAGCAATATTTTGGGTGGAAACAGAACAAATACACTCCAGAAAAGCATCTAATATATACTCAATTTAATAGTTCATGTATGGAGAGTTGTTGAAGTAAGACGAATACATACGTAGGTAAGGTCTGAGGATCATCGTGCTTGGATGCCGCAATGAAGCAAAGGAGGAGAGCGTCTCGGGTGTGATGGTCATCCCACTCTAACTCATCCCACCATTCTTGACTGCCCACAATTCTCAGATTGTTTCTTACATTCTGTGCTGTAAGAGGGAGCTTCGTCAACTTTGGACACGAAGTCACTTGGAGGGAAATTAGAGAAGGAAAGGACAATGCCCGTTCACATATTTGGCGCAACTCTGCTAGTCCATCAAGAACTATATACTGAAGCTTTGGGAAGGCATGATCGCCGCAATCTTTTTCTCTTTGTGTTTCCATTATTACTTCAGAAGTAGTGCAACTGCTTCCATCCTCATTATCAGCAATCAGATGTTTCATTCTGTCACAGCGATACAAGCGTACTTGGACAAGGCACGGGAGGTGCTTTATCCATGTAACACTCATCAATTTGGGGCATGCTTGAGCTGATAGGAATCGAAGTCTTTGGAAGCATTTGTGAGGTAAAACTGCCTTCCAAATGAACCCCTTTAACTGCCGAAGGTTACCCAATGTGATTTCCTCAAGCTTTGGGAAATAGCCCTCTTCACTCGGCATGATCCAACTCTCATCCAGCACCACTTGCTCCAAGGATTGACTAGTACAAATAAATAACTTCTCAATCATCAACCGTGTTACGGCGCATAGGGACTGTAGTAAATCCAAAGTTGAGTCTTCAAGCTGCCGTATGGAGAGCTCAAATACAGGGAGATAAGAGAGTTGTCGTAAAGAATGTAGTGAAGAAACGCTCGTTCCAACAGCCATCAATAGTACTCCCTTGAGGCTCTCTATACCCTCTAAGTCGATTTCACCATCGGGCCAAACGTCCAGTACCCTCAACTTTGTTAGCCTACTGATCAACTCCAAGGAAATTTTGCTGCTGGTTATCGGAGTATATTTTAGTATTAAGTACTTCAATTCTTGCAAGCAACCAAGCTCATCGGGTAATGAAGAGATCAGGGTGCGGGAAAGGTTAAGATATCGTAGTTCAATTAAGCAACTAATATCTGATGGAATGCATAGGATAGAACAATTTCTCAAATCTAAATATGTGAGTGCTGGCATATTCTGGAAGAAGTTAGGAGGAATTGCCCAACCAAAGTATCTAAATTCTGGATTGAAGATCAAGGTCGTTAGATTCGGGCAATGAGGCAGCTTCCTTGGCAATTCGTTTATATGAGCTCCCATCATTGACACTAGTTCCGCCTCATTCCATTTATCTACCCTTATCTCCCGTACTTGATGCAACCCATCCGATGCGTTAACTATCCATTTCTTTTTTCCTTCATCGGAAGTGATCTGAACCGCCAAATCCCTAATTAGGTCATGCATTTTTACAACCCAATCTTCTTCTTCAAGATAAACAGGCTCAATCAAGCAAGCGTCCATCAATGTATATAAGACTTTACGCCCTTCGACCCTCACTTGATTAAAGTCATCAAAAATATCTTTCAATACATGACCTATCCAACATTCTATGAGACGATCAACCCTAATAGATCCATCTTCGGGAAAAATGGAGCACAACAAAAGGCACTCTTTGACTGTTGCATCTTGCAAATTGTCATAGCTATACTTCAAAGTAGACAAAATGATATGTTCCTCACCTCGATTGATAACTTTCTGTCTTGAATTCTTCAGAGATGCGTATGCGTCGTCCCATTGCCTCAAGTTCTTCTTTCTGCACATGGCTCTCCCAATGACAATGAGCGCGAGTGGCAGCCTTCCACACTCATTTGCAACATTCATTGCTGTCTTTGTAATCTCTGGATCAGAATTAATGGTCTCTTCACCAGCTTTTTCCAAAAATAAGCTCCACGCAGCCTCCCGATCCAAGCACTCAAGTCTGATGATCTTTTTAGCCTCCATCTGGTTACACAAGCTTTTGTATCGTGTTGTGAAGACAACCTATATATCCAATGTAAGAAATAATATGATGTTAGCAAAACCTTCTGTGTGAAGTCGATAACAAACTAGCAGCTAGTAACGAAGGTGCACAATCGAGCGATATAAGTGCATGATATTAGAGCACCCGCATCAGGTCCCCCAAACCCCTCCCTTCCCTATGTATAGGGAACCAATTATAGGGAAATGGCCATTTTCTCTCCACATCAGCTTCCCTATTCTCACCCTATTTTAGAGGAGAGCAACAGTGCTCCCCTACATATAGGGGAGCACTATTCACCTCCCCATATCATATTTTATATTAAAAGTAGTTGATGGGTCTTTTTATTTGGCAAACATAAACCTATCTTAAATATTAATGATGTAATATACTTTAATATAAATATATCTCAAAAGATTACATGTGTAATTTAATATATTAATTACCATAATTATATGAATTTCAAATAATAAGTGAAGAATACACTTTAAAATACTTTAATATAAAAAAACATTAAACATTAATATAATATACTATAATATAGAATACAACTCAAAGATTACATATGTAATAATATATAATATAAAATTATAAAGTATTTATTCTATATCATAGTTTAATAAATAATATAATCAAAGTTTAATTATGTAATATAATACAAATTCTATAATCACATGACTGTCAAATAATAAATGAAGAATAGAATATGAAAAGAAAGATGAGGGAATGAGTATTTTAATGATATAGGGAATGGTTTAGGGAAGCTGATGTGAGGTGTTGTAAATAGGGAAGCTGTAGAGTAGGGAAGTAATATATATTGGAGTATTTTAGGAAAGATGGATAGGGAAGCTGATGCGGATGGCCTAATAGAAGAAAAAATTTGCTTATTGGAATTATTTGTCTCAATGATGATATGAATTGTTTTTCACAATTAAGTTCACTTTGTATAGAAGACTAGCATGTTGCAAATATGAACAAAATGTGTTTTATGTTCTCCTAACGGTCGATTGATGGGAGGCCTCTTCTTATTTATCTTTGCTTCACCTCGAAATAAATTAACTAAGTAGACAATAGAGGAACAAACCTTCTTCTGCTTAAGGGAACTTTGAGTATTGGCGAGTGGAACTCCAAGTTGGTCGCTGATGTCGAATGCCTTCCATAAATTATCCAAGAGCAGCAAGAAGCTCTTGTCTTCCAAGTATTCATAGATAAAATCCTTGCGACAAGAAGACAAACCCAAACTCTCGGCTATGTCAGCCAAAAGTTTTCCCAAATCAAGATTAATTGATGCCTCAACATAAATAACCAATTCAAAACCCAAGTTACCATCAAGCATTGAATTGTTGAGCATCCTAAGAAGAGTGCTTTTACCGACTCCTCCCATACCCCAAATACCAATGATTCCAACTTTGTCATCTTGTAAGTAATTCCACGCCTCGTTCAGTTTCACTCCCATCTCTGACCCTGCTATATTATTTGAGATAGGCTTCTTCTTGATAGACTTTGGAGGCACTGCCTGAAGGATTGGCAAAGAAGCACATCTATCAGTCAATAGCTGCACCTGCGTGCATAGATCGATGGCCGATCGGCTGATCATTGATGGGAAAGTGGAGAAGCTGCAGCTCTCCCAGGGAAGGCGACCTCTCATGTCATAGTCTTCTTTGAACTTTCTAGCCTCCCGGTCTTTATCATCTACCTCTTTGAGCCAGAGATTGATTTCTTTGGTGGGGCTCTTGCGAAGTCTTTCTCCATTTGCGATCTCTGCTTCTACGGTGCTTTGCTTGGCTTTCAAGCGCGACATGGCCACGTCCAACTCCTCCACATACTTGTCGACATTAGTTATGTAGCTGATCTCCTGCATTAGAGGGCCGAGGAACCCACAGAAAAATGCCAAGAAATCCATGGCTAAGGCTTTTATCGATTAGAAGCACAGGTTCACTTGGAAGATAGCAAAGGCTGCAAACAAGAAGGAAATTGAATAGCATGAGTGAGCGTCTCTCCTTCCTCCTGTATTTAAGTTGTTCTATGTATCTCTATATACAGGAATGTCAACGACCATTACTAAAGCAAAAATGAAGACTAGAAGAACAAGGCACTCAACAAATTAATTAGGCAGTCAACAAATGAAGGAGAAATAAGAAACAGGGAGGAATTAGCAACAGAAACCATAATCACAATCAGATTTGCTGTTGTAGATATCTAGCTAGGAAAGACAAAAATGGATCGAAGAAGAACAAGGCACTCGATCGACAAATTAAGCAGTCAACAATCTTTATTACCTGAATAGCAATATCCTCTTAATGCAAAGATGAAGATTTAATTTATACCTGCGATTCGCTGCTAGCTATTCTTTAGCTATCAGCAATTTTCTTCTATTGCTTCAACCTCTTGCCTGTCTCCGCCGGAGTCCCCAAGTCGTTGCTCATTTATAGCTTGAGTTCTTTCGAACCTACTTAACTAAAATAGTTGATTTCATAATCACCAACTGTAGGCTAGTCAACGCTGTAGGCTCTATCATTTCTTCTATGTGAGGGTATAACTAGGATTTTGATCGATGAACCACCCCAAAACATAAACAAATACGACTTAGTCTTCCTTTTTTTTTCCTTTTCTTTTAATTTTTTTTTGAAAAGATGAACCTGCAGGCCGTAAAACTAGCAGACAATACTTACGAAAGCCATGTGAGTCCAGATCCAGCACCCCCTGACGCCTCCGCCTTCCCTAACGGCTCCTGACGCCGCTCCCAGCGCCGCCTGGCCTGCACGCTCGTCGTCCTTCTCGCCGGAAGCACCATTCGAGCTCCTCACCTCTCGGATCCGGCGCCGCCACCGCACGACGCCGCCGCCTCCGGCCTCCCGGATTTGATCCAAGGCCAGATCCGTCGCCCCTGCGACCCTTCCTCCATCTTCGGCCCGATCCGGCGAGATCCACCACCCCCCCCCCCCGCCCCCGCGCCCGCAGTTGTCTTCCCCGATCAACTGCCCCCATGTGAGCTGGTTCAGCTTGGCCGAGTAACTTGGGGCCTGACCCGGTTCCCACTTGATCCGATTGAGTCTGGACCAGATTGATCCAGGCCTTGATCCAACGGATTTTTTGCTAAATTGGACCAGATGTTTCCTTTTGGCAGGATAAGACCCCTCCTTTAAGTTTTTTTGCAAGAGAGGACCCCTAAGCATATAAATTCCGATTTAACCCCTCCCCTCCCATGCCATGGATGGCCATGCCATATATCATGTTTCTCACATTTAATGCATCAGCTGATTTTGGTTAAAAATGACAAAAACATCCCGTCACATTTAATGTGACGAGATGTGTCTTTTTACCAAAACTTCTTTTTCCCGAATCCTCTTCCTCTCTCCTGTCGGACATGGCTCTTCCCGCCATCTTCTCTTCTTCATCTCTACTACCTCCTCTTCTCTTCTCTCTAACCACTCTTCTCATTTATTCTTTCATCTCTCTTCCCTCTACTGTCTCCACTTCTCTACTTTCGTCAAAATAGTTCACCGGAGAGAGCTCTCCACACATGCAAGGTAATGAGAAGCGTTCCGCTGCATTACCACTTCAACGGACATGTTATAAATCATGAACGCAATCCATGTTATTTAAGGGGTACTTCCACGATCGACGAGTTCTCGTCGAACCTTACTCATGCTCAACTGAAGGCTCACTTTTACGTTCTCAGGAATCAATCTCCTATTGACGTTGAGTTGTTCTTAACATACGAGATACTCGACGATTAACGGACTCACACCGGAGGCCGAGGGCTAAGTTATAGAAGCACGAGTATAATTATAATATATGTGTATAAAATTCTACATGCGTGTCTGAAATTATTTCCATGAGTATTTATATGTTACGCACGTGTACAAAATTTATGAACGTGTACACGGTTTACATGCTTTTCGCATGTATTACTAGCTCACGCGCGCGTTCATGCACGCGTATAAATCAGAACACGTGTATGTTTTGGTCCTTTTACGTGTGTGAGCTAGTAATACACGTGAAAAGCACGTAAACCTCGTACACGTTCATAAATTTTGTACATGCGCGTAGCCTATTAATACTCGTGAAAAGAAGTTCAGACACGTATGTAGAATTTTATACACACGCATATTATAATTATACCCGCGCTTCTATAACTTATCCTTCGGCCTCCGGTGGGAGTCCGTTAATTGTCATCTCTTCCACCAGTTAAGCTAATTCTTCGTCTCCGCTTATACATGATTCGAGAGGTGTGTTCAGATCAATACCACTCAATATGCGAGGAATAGTTGTTGGTTCTAACAACGGGTGTTCAGATCAATGTCTAGACGGCTATATGGTCTATATGGATCGTCGGGTATCTCGTATGTTAAGAACAACTCAACGTCAATAAGAGATAGATTGCTGAGAAAGTGAAAGTGAGCCTTCAGTTGAGCAAGAGTAAGGTCCGACGAGAATTCGTCGATCGTGGAAGTACCTCCCAAATAATATGGATTGCGTTCATGATTTATAGCATGTTCGTTGAAGTGGCAATGCAGCGGAACGCTTCTCATTGCCTTGCATGTGTGGAAAGCTCTCTCCGATGAACTATTTTGGCGAAGGTAGAGAAGTTGAGGCAGTGGAAAGGGAGGAGAGATGAAAGAATAAAGGAGAAGAGTGGAGAGGGAGAAGAGAAGAGGAGGTAGTGGAGAGTGAGAAGAGAAGATGGCGGGAGGAGCCATACCTTGATATTGTTTGGGTGGTATGCAACAAACCTCGTACACATTCATCAATATTATACACGTGCGTATCTTGAAGATACTCGTGAAAAAAAGTTGAGACACGCGTTTTTCAAACAATACACGTATCGTCATAAAAAAATACAGTATTGTCATAAAAAATACACGTATAGCGCCAAAATGACTGGTTTTTACATTGCAACAAAAGGTGTACTACACTAGTCGCACCATACAATACACACAAAATAGACGCAACATCATGCAGCGGACGGAGCTGGTGCCGTACCGGGCACAACTACAGGACGGACGGGTGCATCGGGATGAATGGGTGCTCTACAAATCTTCTTGTTGTGCCCAAGTACCTTACACCTCAAACATCTCCGCATTGTTCTCGACTGTGCCTCGCCTTGAGATGGCAACTTTCTCTTCATGGTGCGTATCTTGCGAGCGACATCTTAAGGTTTGCCTTGTCGGGGGTACCTCTCTCCAACATATGGCTCGGTGGCATTCAAAAAGTAGGTTGCTTGAGCTTCCGGTGTTTCAAAGTTGAGAATGTACTCATCTATCTCGTCATAGTCAAACATCTCCGATGGCTCCTCGCAGTCGCTACCAGCTACCCAGTCATTCGCAAAATATATTTCCTCGTATGGGTCATATTTTTCAAAAGCATACCCGTCTTCATGACTGCGTGTACAAGGAGTTCAAAAATATGTACTCGTAAAAGGACAAAAAAAACATACACGTGTTCCGATTTATACGCGTGCATGAACACGTGTGTGAGCTAGGAATACACGCGAAAAGCATGTAAACTGCGTACACGTTCATAAATTGTGTACACATGCATAGCCTATAAATACTCGTGAACATAAGTTCAGACACGTATGTAGAATTTTATACACACATCTGATAATTATACCCGTGCTTCTATAACTTACCCCTCGGCCTCTGGTGTGAGTTCGTTAATCGTCATCTCTTGAACCAGTTGAGCTAGTTCTTTATCTTCGCTGGGACACGGTTCAAAGGGTGTGTTCAGATCAATGCCACATAGTATGTGGGGAGTAGTTGTTGGCTCTAACAGTGAAACGTCGTTGTTTGAACTGAGACAGTGTGGGATGTGTTAGAAGGTGAGAAAACTAACTTATTCTTCAGTTTTTGCCAAATTAGACCTGTGAGATCTCTCTCTGGTGTGAGATGCCTTGCATGTGTGGAGAGCTCTCTCCGATGAATTATTTTGACAAAAGTAGAGAAGTGGAGACAGTGGAAATGAATGAGAGATGAAAGAATAAAGGAAAAGAGTGATTAGGGAGAAGCGAAGATGAGGCAGTGGAGAGGAAGAAGAGAAGATGGCAGGAGGAGCCATGCATGCCCGGCGGGAGGGAGGAAGAGAATTCGGGAAGAAGAAGTTTTGGAAAGAAAACACATCTCATCGCATTAAATGTGATGGGATGTTTTTGTCATTTTTTAACCAAAATCAGGTGATGCATTAAATGTGAGAAACATGATACATGGCATGGGCATCCATGGCATGAGAGGGGAGGGGTAAAATCGGGATTTATATGCTTAGGGGTCCTCTGTTGCGAAAAAACATGAGGAGGGGTCTCATTCTGCCAAAAGGGAACATCACTGGTCCAATTTGGCAAAAAATCCTTGATCCAACAGTATAGGTCTGATCTGATCAGATCCAGCCGATCAGGCTCAGCCATAACTCAATCCGATCAACCCCATATCCAGCAATCTAGATTTGACCAGATTACAACCATATTGGACCAGTTTGGACCAAATTAGATAAGATCCGAGCTGGATTCGAGTAAGGTTAAGCTGATTGAACTCAAATCCAAGCCGAGACCCGTTATAAACAAACTCACTCGTAACAACTTGGTATCAGAGTTGTGAAAATTTTTGATCAAAATACAATATACGCTCCAAAATTGTACATAAAATTTGGAAAATTGATGACTTAAAACTAACGTCAAAAATTTGAAAATTTTGTAAACTTCAAAATACATATGTATATGCCGGTCTTTCCTCCATTTTTATCCTTTCACTTTATACACTTAAGATCCGCCGCCTCCACCGCCATTCTAGCAGATTAAAAATCAGGGATCAATTCTCCAGATCCCCACGAACCCTCCTATGTCGGTCTTGACCTACGATGAGCTCATTTGATCGTCGATCCAATTTTTATCTTTCCTTCATTTTTATCTTTTCTCTTTTTACATCTCACCGAGGGAGCCGGGACTTCATCGTCCAGGCCCATCTCGGCTTGGGTCGGCTCGTCGAGGTGGATCGTCTTTAATTTTTTCACTTTTCCACATTTTCCCCTTTCCCCCCTAATTTTTCCCTTTCCCCCCCTAATTTTCATGGATTTCCCCTTATTTTCTCTCTCATTCAGCTTGGCTCGCTCGTGGCTCACCATCGAGATGGACTCATCGTCCCGGTTCGTTCGTGGCTCTGATCGGCTCGACCCCGAGCCGCCTAGGGCCATCTCGCCATCCGTCACTTCCCGACCACGTCGCCTCCTCAAATCACCCCCTAGCTCATCCTCTCATCTCTCCCACGCCATCACCGACCTTCTTCATAGCTCCGGCGCCGACCAACTCTTTCCCCTTATTTCCACTATTTTTCCCATATTTTCCCTATTTTTCCCATATTTTTCTTATTTTTCTCCTATTTTTTTCCCTATTTTCCAATTTTTTTTCCTATTTTCTCTCTCCTCTCTCCTAGTCAGCTCGTATGCGAGCGCCCACGGCTCACCAGCAAGTCAGGACTTCATCATCCCAACTCGCCTATAGCTTGGGTCGGCTCGCCCCAAGCTGACGCCACTGTCGCCTCCTCGCGGCCACTCCGACCATCCCCGCTTCACCCAACAACCACCAAAACATTCTCCACCGCCTCCTCTACCCTCTTGAGGACTCATACACCTTCACTGCCGCCTCCACCGTCGCCGACAACCACCACTAAGATCCCCTCCGTCGCGACCCCCCCCTACAGACCTCCTCGCTCCACCAAACTCCAATCCAACCACACCAAAATATCCCCCTCATCTTCCTTAACCTTTTAGTACACTTCACTACCCTTGCCGTCGACTTCCCCTGCGCCGACCAACTTCATCCAAACCCACCGTCGCCTAATCTCCAGATCCGGCCACCTCGAAGCCCGATTCCACGATTGGACCCCATAGGAAGATTCCCTATTTTCCAACGAATCCTCCGTTGTCTTCCCCGACCTTCAGTGACGATGTTTCACCGTCGAGCTATCTCTGACGAGTTCTCAGCCATCCATTTATCACAAGGGCAATCTTGTCATTTTCTAAAACAAGTATACATGATAAACGCACATGTGGGGTTATAACCTGAAAAAGTTATAAGATGGGGTTTTTAGTTTACCGATACTGTTCTCTAATATTGGGTGTTCATGAATTTTCTATAAAAGAAAAAACCTTACCTGGTCCTGCAGTCCTACTTTTATCAACTTGGGAAAGTTTTGGCTCGAATCACATCAATGTTATTGAGGGAGTTAATTTAAGCAATGAGCAATTAATGTCATCCTACTACAAACACATCTATTTAGGTTCACAAGTGTACTTTTTTTTCTTTTTCTTTTTTTTGAGGAAGGGAAGACCCATGTCAAAAAGAGAAAGTGTACACGCTCCTAGGGCTCCGTTTGGTATTGAATTATCCTATTATCCCCACACTTATTTTGAAATACCAAAAATAATCATTGTTTTTTTATTCCCATTCCACCTACCACCACCACTCTATTTTTTCCTATCCCTATTCCTTAACCCCCTTAACCCAGAATAAGCTAACCCCAAAATCCATTAACCTCTATTAACTTGAAATAAACTAACCCCACACCAAACGTCCATCTTAAGAGTGTAAACTACCCTTAGCAGGAGCAAAAGACATGTCTATCAAAATTCTATCAGTCGGGAACTTGAACATATGTTCTCTTCTATTAAAATTATAGAGTTTTTACATTTTTTTTAAAAATAAGTTTGAAATTACATTTTTCCCCTTCCGATCTTCATATTTACAGTAATCAAACGAACAAATCGATTTCATAATAGACTTCAGATAGTCAATTCTCAAGGCTCTATTATTATTTTCCATGTGGGGGTAAGGATTTGATGAACCACCCCAAAGCATAAACAAAGATGACCTAGGGCTGAACCAATCAAACAAAAAAAAGACTTACAAGTCTTTTTCTTTTTTCATGAGAAGATGATATTGTGGGCTATACAACAAGCAGTCCATGGCTCAAGGTCTTCACACTAGGGTCTCGTTTGATATGGGATTAGGTTATTCTGGGTTAAGGGATTTTAGGTTTAGAAAAAATGAAAATAAAATAGTAATGATTATTTGAAATAAGAAAAGTAGAGTGATAATAATAGATGGAATGATGATAAATGAGTAATGATTATTTTATATAGAAAAAAGTGTTTGAGAATAAGAATCCCCTTATTCTCATACCAATTTTGCTACAGACCAGGCCCTTGTAAGGGCCTGGCCACGTGTTGACAGATGGGAGAGCCACGTCCCAACCCCCCCTCCCCCAAACGCATGGTAACGGCAAAAATTTGGGCGGCGAAAATTTGGCTGTGATTTGGGTTTCAAAATCTTACAGCACCTCGCGTCCCTCTCTCAAGCGGCGGCGGCGGCTCCTCCTCCGGCATCCGCGCATCTCTCCCTCCCTCTCGTCCCAGCGGTGTGAACCCCTCGAAAGCCCTCGATTGAGGTCGACCGCAGCTCGCTGCTCCCTCCCTCTCCACCCTCGATCGCCTCCAACGGCGGCGATGGCTCACCACTCTCCGACGCTCCAGCGGTGTGAACCCCTTGAAAGCTCTCGACCGCCCTCGACGGCAGCTCGCCGCTCCCTCTCCACCCTCGAGCGCCTCCAACGGCAGCGGCGGCTCACCACTCTCCGGTGCTCCAGCGGTGTGAACATCACCCAAGGTCGTGGATGCCGGGATGCCCTAGATCGGTATCCACCGCCGCGCCGCCACTGCCGCACCTCCACGTCGCCGCCCAAGGTCCCGCTTATCATCTGTAAGCCCTCACCAGTCCCCCTTATTCTTGTTTCATTTCCAGAGCTTTTTTAATATCACTTTTCTCTTTTGTTGGTCCATTTATGGCGAAGATATTCCCATTTGACTTCCTCTTGATGCCCCTTCGTTGTCAGCAGCTATTTCTTGAAAGGAATTTGCTCTGTTTTGTAGGTGTAGGTGTATTGTCTTGCGTTTGTTGTGTATGACGAATTCCTATGTGGGTATTCTTGGTTTCTAGAAAGGATTGTTTTCTGGGGTTTGGGATCAAATTGTAGCATGGATTCTTGTGGAGATTGGGACTTGTCATATGCATGATCTGAGGTACTTTTTTCCTACGAGGCTATCCCAGAGAGATTTCAGTTTGTCATATACCTGAGTATAGTTCTATGCATTAGAACTTAGAATCATACTCACATCGAAGCATGGTTGAAGATCACGGATACAAGGACACGAGTATAGTTGAAGATCACGGATACAAGGACATGCATGGCCACAGATCATCCCACATTACTTAATTGTTTACGAATATCTGTCCAACAGTGTCATTTCCACTTGAGCACCCTTAAGGATATCTGTCCAACAATGTGCCAAATTTTCCCTTCATTCAACAAATTTTCCTCCAGGTAATAATGTTTCCTCCCCAGCTTTTAGCTAGACCTTTCTACTTGAAGAATCTCCAAGTAATCAAATACCCAATCTGCACTATTGGGGCTTTTGTAATCAAGCATTGATGATGCTGAAAATTTTGCTATTGTCAAAAGATATCTGACGAGTTAAATTACTTTAGTGAGGGTAGCATTAAAGCTTTTTGCACTGATTCCTGTTTTAGGATGAAATTTTGGAGTTCTTCAAGGAGTAATATCAATGAGAAAGTCGCAAGTGAAGTGACTATGTTTTTTATTTTTACTTTTGCTAACAATGGTTCTTCTTTGAGCAGATAAAAGGATAGTGTTGTTCATTATTTGTTGGGCGCATTCTTCTCTTGACTTTTTTCCCACGAGGCTATCACCGAGAGATTTCAGTTTGTCCTGTACCTTAGTATAGTTCTATACATTAGAACTTAGAATCATACCTGAGTATAGTTCTATGCCTTAGAACTTAGAATCATATCACGGAGAGATTTCAACTTGCTTTTTGCACTGATTCCTTTTTTTGTGGTTTTTTTTTTGTGGAGTCATATAATTTGTCAAATGACCTATTTCTGCAGTGGGTATTGAGCTCCATTACCTGGCTTTTCTTTAATCTTTATTCTCAAGTAATGCCTCCATTGTGGTGCAGGTTTGATCAAATGTGGTTTGGACATCCTGGTACACTGGAAGGGACGATAACCAGGAAGCCTTTTCTATGCCCCATGGACCACATCTTTGAGGTATTGTCATTAGAATAATTTCGAAGTATCTTCCTCGTTTCAGGCTTTTAATGCAGAGTTGTGACTTGGGTTGGTGACATCTTCTTGCTTAGTTGGGGATGGTCGTATTTGAGGATGTCATCTTTGAAAATTAGATTTATTGCTGTTTCTTCTAAAATGCAAACTTCTATCTGTTATCCCACTAGTGGCCTTTGGTACCCACATGTGATGCGAGAGCATCAATAGATTTTGTTCTCCACTGTTTGATTTGGATTTGGCTTGATGATAGTTTGTTTTTCGCATCAAGAGCCTGGTTCTTTCGTTATTACTGCTTGTAGGGTAAGGGTAGTTGAATGGAGGGCAAAGTATAAGGTAATGACCAGGTGGGAATTGAGTGTGAGTTGAACTAAAAGAATTTTTTTTTTTTGAAATTTTGAAATAAACAAGAACTGTGATTTGCTGGATTCAGGAGATATGAGCTATAGTTGGCACGAATCTTCAAAGATACGATGATTAGCATCTACAGAGACATTTGTTTCTAGAAATTGTCTCGTTTTTTATGATTTACCATATCATTAGGTATGCTTTTTGTTTTGTGGCACAGTTCTTTAATTGGTATGATTCAATACTTTTACAGGCTGAAAAGGAGCCGATCTTAAGTAGCTTCTTGTACGCCAGTGTTTTATCTCACGAATGTTTGGAGTGTGCATTGGGGTTTGTACTTGCTAATAGGCTGCAGAACCCAACACTGCTTGCAACACAGCTTATGGACATCTTTGTCAATGTGATTAAGAATGATAGAGGTATTCAACGCTCAATTCGCCTAGATCTTCAGGTGATTCCATGGCCATGGAAAAGGCACCCTTGTTTCATCAATTTCAATTTTTTATTTAGCTCATACGCTCTATTTGAGGATTTTTTAATCTTCTTAGAAGTGATTCTGTATGCATGCTTTCAAATTTAGGGATCCTGCTTGTGCATCGTATAGTTGGGCATTGCTCTACCTTAAGGTATGTGATTCTTTTTCATGCTGCATGAGAAAAGGCTAAACAAAGATGTTAACAATTGCCACAAAATTGCCAAAGAGCTGAAAATGCAAGAGGTTTGTAATATGTCTATTTCTGCAGTGTACCCTGATCATTACTTCTCAACCCATGTATCCTATGTTCTGTTCTAATTTTAATACACCCACTATGTATGTTTCCAAAGCGTAATATTGTCTTTTTTTCACGATGCATAATAGTAGAAAGCAATGGCTTTTTTTTCATGATGCGTAATATTGGCTTTCTTTGTATTAAAATGACTATGATAGTCAATAAGTTCTTTGAAACATTGGCATGTTAGAGTGAATTATAATAAATGGTGAATGGAGACTGAAGAAGGCCTAGTTATATTAACATGGTTGAACACACATTTAGCACAGGTATTGTGAGGATATTGCAAGATAAGATAAGCATTCAAACATAACATAATCCAACCCGAAGTCACTTAACGAAGTGTGCACCAATTATACTGCCTAGATGTTTAAATGACATGAACTAATTAGTTGATCCCATGTGATTTCTTCTTGTATATGCTCGATATTTCATACCAATACTTAAATCTGGCTTTGCATGTGGATCCAGGTGTTTTTTATGACCAGACTCAGCTACCTAAGTTGTGAATCATCTGCAGCTGTGCAACATCATCTTTTAGTGTATCCATGTTGTTTGAGACCCATCGACTACCACATCGACCTGGATGTAGAGCTCTTCTGCATTTTTTCAGGGAATTGTTGTGATAGAACATTTTGTATAGTGGTTTTGGCCCTATAGAAATCAAGACTGTAGTGTTTGACGTCTACATACTTCTGTTCTATGTAGTTTTATGTGTATGTACAATTATTGGTTGGCATAATCTTTGGCAATTTTTGTTTTCATATATGTAAAGCACAATATTAGAAGCTTTTTGTATGGTACCTATGTGGATGTCAATGAGAGCTCCTGATGGCATGGTATTAGAAGCTTTTTGTTGTGATAGAAGTTTTTTGTACGGTACTTAAGTGCTAAGACAGAATTGATTCTTATAATATAATAGTAGCATTCATTAGTTACCATGTGCATTTGGTATTATAGACATTAGAAAGCTGATCAACTGCATCGATGCAAAATTTGAATAGATCTAGGGAAGCATGTTAGATTTCATTCCGCTCTTCACATTATTCTCCAGTCAAAAATTAATTGCAAAGATACATCTCTTAGTCAAAACTTTACCCATTTGAAGAGACATCATACTGACATCAAACTCTCATTTAGTTTGTTTCAGGTCGAATTGAGATTGTGCTTGTCATTCATCAATTATTATTTGTGTTACATCAATAGCTGCAGATAGCGAAAAAAAAAATATAAGCGGAGTTGTTGAGGCTGCAACATCATGACGAAAACAGACTTCGAGTTTAAAGTTTCACAAACAAAAAAGTTTAACATTTCCAGAATTTTGTATATATGTTCATCATCCTTACATACATCAAACTCCTCTGTACTGTAAATTTTGTTCTTTCTGTATTTGAAAACAAAAAGAGCACTGTAAGTTCGAACGAAATTTACCTACTCAATTCATAAATAAAACCCCATCCTTTGAATCCAAAACTAGCGGACCCGTCATCGCGAAACACTAATGTCTAGCTTCGTTCTCAGTGTCAGTACAAGCTGTTAGAAAGCTTCTATCCAGGCCTTGGCTGTAGTTTGGCGAAACTAGAAGTTGGGCACTTGGAGCTCTCTCCTTTAGCAGCTGCACACTTTGCTAAAGATCTGTAGGGGTTTCTTTGGTTTGCCTTGGATTATTTACGAGCTCAGCCTGAGGGAATGCTCCGCTGCAAGGCAAGCCGATAAGACAATCTTGAATAGAACTGTCACCACAGAATTGCACAGATGCAAACATTGAGCTTCTCTCTGGAGATGTGATAGGGCCTCTTGGACTGAAGGAACCCTCTTCACTTTCAAGGAACCGGTCATTGCCCGAGAGTAAGGAAAGAGCTGCCATCACCATGTCTGGGCCGAGATGAATCCAGATCTGAAATACTTATGATATCAAATTCACTTGCTCTTCTTGGGCTCTTCGCAATGTCTTCATGATCTGAAATATACACAACAGCATTCAGCCTGTTCTGTGAAGAGATGTTCAGAGATTAACACTTAACAGTTGGCAATATATTTGAATGAGAAGCTCTATATCTTTGTTTTTCAACCAATGCTGAGCTTTTTGTACTTCCCAGATGTTATTAAATCTCATTAGCAGAAATGACAAAGAAGACGATAATATGATGTGTCATGACCTTCCTAAAGATTCCTGCTAAATCAATCTAGTTTGAAAACCACTAAATCGTCCCCTTGTAAGGGTATTTGCGTATCATGAACCCCTATGTAATGTGTTGTAGCAAACATCATCATGCTGAGAGTCAAAGTAGACCTATGGTTATATTTAAACCAGCCATTGTCTACTTGACTGAATCAAAGCGTAACTACTTAAGTGACTACTGATTAGTTGAGTAAAAGGGTATAAATTAGTTAAGCCCTCATCAACCCTCACCACCTACTACTACTACCTTCACATTTCCACCACCTTGATCATAACAAAATCTTTCCTAGCAAATTTTATTATTATTAGTTGAGCAATTTGAAGTGCTTAGACAAATATGTAGGTATTAATTTACACATTCCTGGTTCTACCTAATTTTAGCAGTACATTTAGGACATAAAAGGATCAGCTATGAACTGAAAACTTCAGACATATATCCTTCAAGAACTAACATATCCATTTGATTTGCAAGTCATAACTAATAAAGATCAAGCAAGATGAAACAAGGGAAATAACTCGTGGATAAAGAAGACAACAGTAGTAGGAATTTCGGAAGATAAATTTGAGCAAATACCTATAGTAGCACTTGATAAGCAGGTTACTTAGAAACCTTTACCTGCAAATGTTTGGTTCTGTCTGTCGCGGGGACTCTTTGATGGAGTGCAAACAGAGTGTTTAAGAATATTCAGAGTCATCAGTCTACCCTTCTCTCTTGCATTCTTTTTGTCTTTTACATGCTAAACCACACAAAGACCTCGATAGTCATGTCTTTAGTATGGAATTCAATCACGAAGTCGTTAAAGAAACCATTATAATCGACAGCCATAATTCTAAATATAATGTCATGTGTCTCAAATTCTCAGTGATTGTGACTAGCTAGGCAATACCTTTAGATGTTCATAATGTTCAACCCATCTAGATTTTTCCAAGTTAGTTAGAGCCACCTCCTTTAAATTCCTACACTCTTCAGTATCTGCCCTTGAAAAGGAAAGATCTAAAACTCCATCTTGAAGCAGTTGCTGAAGGTAAGAGAAGTTCTCTAAGAGTTGGGAACTGCAAAAGATACTTTTGACACTGCATGTGGAATGAAAGGAGTAATTACTATACAGGAACAATGGATATAGCTGCAAATGGCTGGGAAACATTCTCCTCATAAACATAGCTGTCTAATGAAGGTGAAATGAACCTTTTCAGAACTGTTATCGTGTCCACAGAAGGTAGGTATTTCATCAATTCTTGTTGTTCCCCATATGATAGAAGTACATTGAATGTCTCAAAGCTGATGACATCCCACAACAAAACATGCAGTCAAAATACAAGCTTAACAGTGAAGCACAAAAAGCAAGACATGGCTGTCAAATTTTTTTTTGTCTAACATGGTCTTCAAATATAACCTTCCTAAGAACAACTAGAGCCATCAAAATGACCGTGAAATAAAACAAATAGAACTGTGCTCTTACTTGTAGATCTATAGAACCTAGAGGAGAATCTCTGTCTTGCAACATATGCAACTTTCCATGAGCAGAATTGTCCCTGAGAAGTGACAGATTCAGAAATCCTTTTAATGCTCAACCATAGCAGACCAAAAGGTCAAATTTAAAGAAACCAATCCATGCTAGACATGAGACAAAAATGTTGATAGGCACCTTGTTACATGTTCTTGTTCCTTTTGTGCTACAGATTTCTTATTTCTTCCTTTTGTGCTAGATAGGCACCTTGTTACAAAAATGTTGAAACCAATCCATTCAATTTCCATCCTGCAGGCTGCCAATAAATAACTGACCAACAAATAACAAATATACAACAAAAAAGAGGAAACTAGACTTGAACTTTTTAAGGGTCTCATTAGAAAAAAATGAACACTAAAAAGAAATGTAAAGCAACAGTTCGGAGATATTGGGCAGCAATTAATTTTTAAGGGTCTCATGGTTCTTAAATTTAGTCTTAAAGCATTCAATTGCCAAATGGAATTTGCTTATACAAGCATCTGATATCTATGATCCAGCAATACGCTCATGCTCATAGCCTTAATCCTCGGTTATATTAACGAGAAAAATTAAGCATGGTTAGGAAACAAATGACAACAAATTCAACTGAAGCATGCATGCCAATGCCATGTCTAATTGTAATCCAGGATTCATCAAGTTAATATTAACTAGACTCAAATCTACTTGTTTACATCATTCGATCACCCTTCTCAAAAAATTTCAAGAAACTACAAAGACCCTATCCCTTGTTTCAAATTGGAAACCACCTCACAGAACCAAGCCACAACAGTAATCCAAAAAATTCGGTCTCAAGCAGCATCAACTTTTAAATTCACAGTTCATCACCTCATACTAATGTCACCAAATCTGAAATAAAAAAGGCGATACTAAACGGAGAACATTATACCATTGGGACAAAAAAATAATAGCAAAGATGTAAGCAAATAAATAAGTCAGTCATATCTAACAAATGGGTATCTACGCAAAGTCACCTGGGACAAACTCTCAGACACAACAAACCCATAAAACCAATTCAAAGACAAGACGAGAAGCGATATAATCGACATCATTCATCCTATAAAATCTAATCAAAATCATCAGAAGGTTTCTACGAACCATTACCCATATACCAGCACAACAGTATCAATCAGACGAATGAAAAGGACAGAAAGAAACCCAAATAGGAAGTTTAACATACCCTGCGGCGGGGATAGAGTCGACGGCTGTGGCGAGGGGGTAGAGGCGAGGGCTGCGGCGGGGGGAGAGAGACGATGGAGGCGCCGAGGGGGGAACAGCTGCGCCGAGGGGAGAGAGGCGAGGGCTGCGGCGGGGGGAGAGAGACGAGGGCATGGCTTCACTCTCATAAACTGGAGCGCCCCGCCCGGCTCGTTCACGAGGTATAGGACGCCAGGCCGGCGCAGCCCCTCGGCGAGCCCACGGCACCCCTCGCGGCCGCACGCAACCATGTGGAGGGGTTGGCGTGGAGTCTGGTTAATTAATTTCCACGCAGCCGCGCGTCATTGATGTGATGTGGCCCGCCACGCTGCTGGCTGGTAAGAAGAAACGCAAGGACAACAACCAATGAGCGTTCCTTTTCCTCCTCGGCTGGTACGCACAATGAAACTTTAATAGTGATTCACATCTAATTTAATTGCTTGAAATCTAGAATAAGAACTAAAGACTCAAATATGAAAGGATCTTTTTCTACGAAGTTTCGTCAAAAAAACTCTCAAATTTCAAATTATCCCTGAAAGCTATCAAATATCGTTTATATCCCTCAAATCTTTAGTTTTTTACATAAATATATCTTTCTATCAACCATTAAGAGGCTAATTTTGAGTTTAGAATTTGAGGTGAAATATGTACTTTGAATGCTTTTCAAGGAAAATTCTGTAAATTATTTTTGTTTTTACCCTAGATTAGGTTGGATTACATGACTTTAAGTGTTGATAAAAAGATATTTATGCAAGAAATTTAAGATTTGAGGAATATATAAATGATATTTAAATTTTCTTATGGATAAATATGTAATCTGAAAGTTTTTAGAGGATATTTATGTAAAAAGCCAACACTAAATTGATGTGTATTTTTCCAAGCGATGCAAATGTGACAAATCATGTAGGCTACGTAGCCAATATGAGATCCACACAAAATTCTTTCCCTCTTCTTGTCCATTTATAATTTTCTTAAAGCATTCTTGAGCTAGGTATGGACTTATGGAAGATGTCCACTCTTAGCTTAGATATTCACAAGTGCCCCATCCTCGTTTCGGCGATTACTTCTTCATTTGAATCATGATAAAACTCCTTTATCAAGAAGCAAAAGTGTGGAATTGTTGATGCTTGGAGTTCTGTTTTCTAACTTCTTGGAGTTATTCCAATGGAATCATATGGGGAACTGGCAGCTTATCAAGGAAAATTGATTGTGGGCAATGTCTTTTCATGCTTTTTATTTATTTGTGTATTTTACTTGAGCCAAAGGGTGTCGGAAGCAATGGGCTTTCCAACCAAATAGTTGCCTGGGTGATAGCTTGTGTAGTCAGACCAAAATTCTCCATCATAGTCAATGGCAAGCTTCACGACAGGTTCAGCTCTCGGTGTGGCTTGAGGTAGAGAGACCCATTGTCCTCATATCTATTTTTAACAATCCATGAGGTTCTTTCAAGAATTTTGAAGAATCCAACAACGGGGCTCAAAGGACTAAGGTTCAAAAGCTCCGACTTCTCTCTATCTCATTTGCTATATGTTGATGATTGCTTGCTCTTTTCTAATGCTACATGCTTGGAGGCAAGAAGATTGAAGGAGTCTCTACTAAGGTTCAAACTTCTTTCGGGCCTTGAAATGAATGTTAACAAATCCAGCGTGCACTTCTCTCGAACTGTTGCGACTGAGAGGAAGCACACCATTTGTCATATTCTTGGTCTTACGTTAGCAGAAGGCATTTCGACTTATCTTGGAGCTCCCCTTTGCTTCGGGAGAGTGACGGCGGTGGATTGTTTAGAGATGATTGACAAGATGGTGGCTAAGGTTCTCTCCTGGTAAGGCGGACACATCTCAGATCCAGGAAGGCTAGTACTCATCAAATATGTCCTCCAAGCCATCCCTACCTTCATCATGCATACTTCCCACGTTCCTTTGGGAGTTATTAACAAGCTTGATCATGTTTGCCAAGACTTCTTTTGGAGGGAACGCAGGCCAGGCATCACCAACATAGCTTGGAAGGAAGTCTGCTCTCTTAAAGAGATTGGTGGGTTAGGCATTAGAGATCTCAACTCATGGCAAGTGACCCTTAAAGCAAAATGAGCGGCATCCTTCCTCGAGTCGGGAATCAATGTTTGAAAAACACTTGTGAAAGCCAAATATCAATGGCAAGGACCCCTTCCTTCCCCTTGTGACTCAGGATTGGCTTCAACCCATTGGAAGCATATATGCTATGCCGTAGAATCTCTCAGGAAAAGATTGGTATGGAATCAAAGCCTTGGAAGCCACATTAATGTTGTGAATGATGTATGGATTTTAGATCTGCCTTTATCTAGATGGCCCACTATGTTTAATGTCTACATTGATTGGAGAGCATTCAGGTTGGAGCGCTTACAGCTAATAGAGTTTGGGATGACAATGCTTTACAAAGGTCCTTTCACCCTTCATTGTCAGAAGCAATTGAACGGATAGTGTGCAATGAGGAAGATAGCAGCCGCTGGCCTCTCAGTAGCTCTGGGTTGGTAACTTTGCAATCAGCTTATTTAGCACAAATACTGGAAGCAATCCAGCAATCCAAGTATGCCAATGAGGAAGCTTGGAACAACGTGTGGAGGTCTTCAGGAGGGCCAAGAGTTCGCCATTTCCTTTGACGAGTCATGCATGAGAAGCTACCGGTGAGAAATAGGCTATGGAGGATGCATTTGACCTTAGAGAGAACATGTCCAAGATGCAATAGGGAGCCTGAGACAGTTGCTCATGCGGTCTTTGGATGCCAGTTCATCTTGGAAGTGTTTTCCTTAATTGCTGAGAAAGAGGGCCTTTATCTCCCAGCTTGGAACCTTAATGCAGTCTTAGACATCTTGCTTGGAAATGGTTCGAAGACGATGAAAGCATACTTGGGATGCAGTATGTGGATGATTTGGAAAGATCGCAACGAGATAGTCTTCAGCTTCAAGGGAGATTCTGTTGAGGCTATTGCCTGTAAGATAAGAAGAATGGTAAAAGAGCAGTTAGAGCACGCTAAGAGACCAAGCCATGTTAGCCCGCCTAGTTCGTCCATCAGTTCCTCTTATTCATAGGGATCTCATGTGATCCATGCTGATGTTTCTTATGACCCATTGTCTGGATCTGCTGCAATCGGCTTTGTCATTTTATATGCAAATCAGATAGAGGTTTGGGCCTGGAGCATGCCGCTGGTTATTGCTTTAGTCCTAGAAGGTGAGATGGAAGCAATTGTGGAGAGGATGAGAAATGCTAAATTATAGGCTTAAGAATATCGTCGTTGAGATGGGTTCACTCGCCACAGTTCATATCTTTAATGACCTAAGGGTATGACCCCCAGACTTGGAGTACATTGCTAAGGAGATTTGATTGCATACACTCCTTTTTTATTATGTTCTCTTTTTATATATTTCTAGAGAGTGTAACGCGAGAGCCAACAATGTTGCTCGAGCGTGTCACAGATCCAGGTTGATGTATAACTGGTCTTGCGAGTCAAGGACTTGGCTGTTAGGCAGCTAGTTGTGTTCTTATGTTCGGATGTAAATATTAGCCTTTGAGCTTATCTCATCAAAAAGAAAAGAAGCAAAAGTGTGGGTTTGATTTCAATCTCCTCCAAAGGACAAATAAGAATCCATATATCAATTATTTGTATCATGAGTTTAGGGTCAATTGGTTAAAAATTGATACCGGATCTCAATGTGCTCGGACGAGGATGAACTCGCTCAACCAAGAATATTGCATGATGGACACAATGCTCGGAAGATCGAACAATCATACATTTGGGGCCACTCGAACTAGGAGATTTGAGTACGGGGTCAGCTCAAGGGATTGTGTTGATTGTTGAATGCCACTTGAGCAGGATTCTTACAGTGGGTTTATAGATTGGCTTGCTTGCATTGGGCCTCATTAGCTGGGCTCGTCGCTCGAGCAAGAGTCTAATCCGCTAAGGGCTAGAAGCTACACCCTTCGAATAAGGGATTGCCCGACTCTTTTTAGGATTTTTTAACTCATGACTTCATGTCACTAACTTAGCATGCATGACACTTTGTATTAGTAACTCTTATAACTTATGCCTCGTCATCCCATGACACTTCTCATCCAATAACATAAAACATAATATTGGACTAATATTCCTAACATTCCAAAACCTGGATGACAAATGATATGAAACAGATAGGTACGTTTTTCAGTTCAGCATTCACAAAATCCATGTGTAGCTTTTCTATGTTCTCAAATGGTAAAAACAGTGTTTTCTTGACAATTGACATAGGTACGTTTTTCACTTCTCATCCAACGGTTTATATAACTAAATAAAATGCTGAATGGGATTAAGATACTAATGATCTCAATCGTTGGATGGTATCTAAATAAATCTTAAACGTTGGCATGATGATATGATGGAGAAACGGTATGACCCATACTAGACTCGAAAATGTCTTCAACTTTATCTCTAGTTACAAAATCAAATAGGTCTCAGTTATATAGGTTTTGTGGGGGATATAACCTCGTCTCCAAAGAAGACATTTTTCTATTGCAAATCCATTCCAGCGTTCATAAAGTATGGATATGAACCGTTCAAGGCAATGACATTTTATGTAATTAGGTATGCAACATTATAATAATACGATTATGCAACACATTGGTTCATGGACGCAACATTATAAGACTGTGTTTCACTTATTATATACCCCTTCGCACAAGCCTCCGATCCATGAAACAAAGCATTTAAGCAACTGCTCATCTCCTTCTTAACGTAAATTAAAAGATTTACGCATAGAGGAGCAGCAGTTTTAGATGCTTCCAAAAGAAGTCAGGATCAGAATGGAGCAGCAATAGTCTTCAAAAGAACTTTTTGAAGCATGTTTGGTTTGAGTAGGCAAAAGTCTTCAACAGAACTTTTTGAAGCATGTTTCGCTTGAGTAGGCTGGGAGAATGTCTGGCTTGGCTGTGTTCTCCCTCACAAGTTACAATAAACATTGAAGGGTCTTCCACACCTTTCAACATGCTTCCTTGCAGGGCAGCCTGGCGCAGGGTAAACGTGAACCTCTCGTCAGGAGAGACAACCGACCTCTCTATGGGAGAGACAACCAGATTTCTCAAAGAGGAGAAAACAACCCTAATTCTTCTTCATCAAAAAGTGACCATTACAAACCATAAAACCTCATTTTATATGTTTAAGGAGAGACCAACTCACACATGGACTTAAACAGGACTTAACTCAATTCAAATAACTAAACCCGGAATTTAAGGAGGAGAAAACCGGCTAGAAATAGGAAACCTGCTATAAATAGAAAGACCGATAACCTGTCTAAAAAGGAAAGTTTTGCATAAAAACGAAAATTTAGGGCATAAGGAAAAGGAATCTGACGATTTGAAGGCCCAGGTCATGGGGAGATCTTCGATCTCCGATGAATCTTGTCGGGCTCGTCGAGTCGGTCGAAACCGCTGGTCGCACGCCCCGATCGGACATCGGGGTCGAAAGTTATGCCCATCCGACGGTCACGGTCGTAAGGGAATCTGAGTCGGACGGATGGAGTCCGAACGCGACCGGATCGCCTAGGAAGCCTCTCCGAGTCGGCCTCAGTCAGGTCTGGATCTGGACTTGGTCCTGCATCACAGCTCCTCATGACTCTGCGCGGACACTTCTTTTGTCCTGCAAGTACTTGTACTTTGATGGTTAATCTGTCAGTTAGTTCTTATAGCTGTAAAATCTTTGAAGGATTAGGTCCATAAGCAGCAGATAGTAAAGCTAAGAATTTTGCAACACAACCCAGATAGAAGCAAAGAAGCATTAAGACATTCCCAAGTTTGTCACCTAACAGTATAATATGCAACTAGTTAGAATCTAGAAAGAGAACATACTAGCCAACTAATTTAATATGCTCACTCACTGATCTATCAGTGACGTGTCTGAAATATCAAGAACAGGTTTACCAGATATCAAATGTCAAGTTGTTATTTATGACTTCGACTTGCAAGGTGAAAGTTCAGGTGAAGTTTGATGAGTGCTACAATTATGGTGCTTAGTAACACTTAAGTTAGAATACATATTTCCCGATGAGTTTAAGGGACTCTGCAATTAATGGACATTTCATGTACCAGAGTAATTACAAGAACATAAAGCTGAATCAATCAGTGGCACAGGACTAAGCTATCAAGAACTGTTTTACCAGATATTAAATTTCATGAGATTATTTACGACGTGAATCAGATGACACAGTTCTGGTGCAGTTTAAAAACTGAACAATTTTGAAGATTAGCAAGACTAGAATTGATAATATATCTTTCCACAAGTCCTAATTAACTCTGTACAAAAGGTTCTTTCTCTGGAACGAGTCTTTTCCTTTTCCTTCCTCCAGTCATTCTATAGAGGATCTGATTACTTAAAATTCATCCAGTTGCATAAATTTTTGTTCAACTATCAATGCAAAGGCGATCGAGCTTGGAATACCGAAGAGAGCATAATAGCCAGCATTTCCACCGATGTCCACTTACCAATTACCATCAGATAGACAAAGAGACTCAAACTTAAAGTTAACTTAAGTATATCTCGTACACGGATGCCTTCCAAATTTGAACCAATGGTCATGCATGAAAAGTTTAAATAGCAATATTATTTTGGGTGGAAACAGAACAAAAACACTCCAGAAAAGCATCTAATATATACTCAATTTAATAGTTCATGTATAGAGAGTTGTTGAAGTAAGAGGAATACATACATACATAGGTCCGGTCTGAGGATTATTGTGCTTGGATGCCTCAATTTGCAATGAAGCAAGGGAGGAGAGCGTCTCTGGTGTGATGGTCATCCCACTCTAACCCATCCCACCATTCTTGACTGCCCACAATTCTCAGATTGTTTCTTACACTCTGTGCTGTAAGAGGGAGCTTTGTCAACTTTGGACACGAAGTCACTTGGAGGGATATTAGAGAAGGAAAGGACAATGCCCGTTCACATATTTGGCGCAACTCTGGCAGTCCATCAAGAATTATAAACCGAAGCTTTGGGAAGGCATGATCGCCGCAATCTTTTTCTCTTTGTGTTTCCATTGTTACTTGAGAAGTAGTGCAACTGCTTCCATCCTCATTATCAGCAATCAGATGTTTCATTTCATCACAGCGATACAAGTGTATTTGGACAAGGCATGGGAGGTGCTTTATCCATGTAACACTCGTCAATTTGGGGCATCTTTGAGCTGATAGGAATCGAAGTCTTTGGAAGCATTTGTGAGGTAAAACTGCCTTCCAAATGAACCCCTTTAACTGCCAAACGCCACCCAATGTGATTGCCTCAAGCTTTGGGAAATAGCCCTCTTCACTCGGCATGATCCAACTCTCATCCAGCACCACTTGCTCCAAGGATTGACTAGTACAAATAAATAACTTCTCAATCATCAGCCGTGTTACGGCACATAGGGACTGTAGTAAATCCAAAGTTGAGTCTTCAAGCCGCCGTATGGAGAGCTCAAATACAGGGAGATAAGAGAGTTTTTGTAAAGAATGTAGTGAAGAAACGCTCGTTCCAACAGCCATCAATACTCCCTTGAGGCTCTCTATACCCTCTAAGTCGATTTCACCAAGGGGCCAAACGTCTAGTACCCTCAACTTTGTTAGCCTACTGATCAACTCCAAGGAAATTTTGCTCCTGGTTATCGGGGTATATTTTAGTATTAAGTACTTCAATTCTTGCAAGCGACCAAGCTCATGGGGTAATGAAGAGATCATGGTGCGGGAAAGGTTAAGATATCGTAGTTCAATTAAGCAACTAATATCTGATGGAATGCATTCGATAGAACAATTTGTCAAATCTAAAAATGTGAGTGCTAGCATATTCTGGAAAAATGGAGCACAACAAAAAGCACTCTTTGACTGTTGCATCTTGCAAATTGTCATAGCTATACTTCAAAGTAGACAAAATGATACGTTCCTCACCTCCATTAATAACTTTCTGTCTTGAATCCTTCAGAGATGCGTATGCGTCGTCCCATTGCCTCAAGTTCTCCTTTCTGCACATGGCTCTCCCAATGACAATGAGCGCGAGTGGCAGCCCTCCACACTCATTTGCAACATTCATTGCTGTCTTTCTCATCTCTGGATCAGAATTAATGGTCTCTTCACCAGCTTTTTCCAAAAATAAGCTCCACGCAGCCTCCCAATCCAAGCACTCAAGTCTGATGATCTTTTTAGCCTCCATCTGGTTACACAATCTTTTGGATCGTGTTGTGAAGACAACCTATATATCCAATGTAAGAAATAATATGATGTAGTTAGCAAAACCTTATGTGTGAATAAGTCGATAACAAACTAGCAGCTAGTAACAAAGGTGCACAATCGAGCGATATAAGTGCATGATAATGTCGATGAGATGCGTTTTGTTTCACTCTAGCATGTCCATATATGCATGTACTAGAAGAAAAAATTTGCTTATTGGAATCATTTGTCTCAATGATGATATGAAATATTTTTCACAAGTTCACTTTGTATGGAAGACTAGCATGTTGCAAATATGAACAAAATGCATGTGTTTTATGTTCTGCCAACGGCCGATTGATGGGAGGCCTCTTCTTATTTATTTTTGCTTCACCTCGAAATAAACTAAGGAGGCAATAGAGGAACAAACCTTCTTCTGCTTAAGGGAACTTCGAGTATTAATGGCGACTGGAACTCCAAGTTGGTCGCTGATTTCGAATGCCGTCCATAAATTATCCAAGAGCAGCAAGAAGCTCTTGTCTTCCAAGTATTCATAGATAAAATCCTTGCGACAAGAAGGCAAACCCAAACTCTCGGCTATGTCAGCCAAAAGTTTTCCCAAATCAAGATTTCTTGATGCCTCAACATAAATAACCAATTCAAAACCCAAGTAATTACCATCATCAAGCATTGAATTGTTAAGCATCCTAAGAAGAGTGGTTTTACCGACTCCTCCCATACCCCAAATACCAATGATTCCAACTTTGTCATCTTGTAAGTAATTCCGTGCCTCGTTCAGTTTCACTTCCATCTCTGACCCTGCTATTTTATTTAAGATAGGCTTCTTCTTGATAGACTTTAGAGGCACTGCCTGAAGGATTGACAAAGAAGCACATCTATCAGTCAATAGCTGCACCTGCATGCATAGATCGATGGCCGATCGGCTGATCATTGATGGGAAAGTGGAGAAGCTGCAGCTCTCCCAGGGAAGGCGACCTCTCATGTCATAGTCTTCTTTGAACTTTCTAACATCCCGGTCTTTATCATCTACCTCTTTGAGCCAGAGATTGATTTCATCGGTGGGGATCTTGCGAAGTCTTTCTCCATTTGCGATTTCTGCTTCTACGGTGCTTTGCTTGGCTTTCAAGCGCGACATGGCCTTGTCCAACTCCTCCACATACTTGTCGACATTAGTTATGTAGCTGATCTCCTGCATTAGAGGGCCGAGGAACCCACAGAAAAATGCCAAGAAATCCATGGCCAAAGCTTTTATCGATTAGAAGCACAAGTTCACTTGGAAGATAGCAAAGGCTGCAAACAAGAAGGAAATTGAATAGCATGAGTGAGCGTCTCTCCTTCCTTCCTGTATTTAAGTTGTTCTATGTATCTCTATATACAGGAATGTCAACGACCATTACTAAAGCACTCTTTCTAATACGTTAAGAAACAAAGTGAACTTATTCAAAGAAATATCCTCTTAATGCAAAGATGGAGATTTAATTTATACCTGCGATTCGCTGCTAGCTATTCTTTAGCTATGAGCAATTTTCTTCTATTGCTTCAATCTCTTGCCTGTCTCCGCCGGAGTCCCCAAGTCGTTGCTCATTTATAGCTTGAGTTCTTTCTAACCTACTTAACTAAAATAGTTGATTTCGTAATAGACTTCAGCTGTTACAGGGAGTTTTGTCCCCTGTAAGCCTCTAAGGCTATAGCTTCGGCTCAATTTCTCAAAAAAAGTAATAGACTTCAGCTAGTCAATGCTGGAGGCTCTATCATTTCTTCGATGTGGGGTATAAGGAGTATAAGGATTTTGATCGATGAACCACCCCAAAACATAAACAAATACGACTTAATCTTCCTTTTTTGCCTTTTCCTTTTTGTTTTTTTTTTTGTTGAAAAGATGAACGTACAGGCTGTAAAACTAGCAGACAATACTTACGAAAGCCATGTGAGTTGAGCCTTATTTCTACTAATCGACCCTACCATAGCAAGTAAAAGAAAGGGGAATTTGGTCCGAGCCCAAGAGGGGTGGTATTTGTTATTTACCCCTATGACATTTATTATTAGCCCCAAACAAACAAATTTTGGGACAAAAAACCTTGACAAAAAATGATAATGTCCTTTTTTCTATTTTCTTTTTTTCTTCCAAGCATTTTCTCTCTCCGCCCCCTCCTCTCTTCTCTAGCGAGAGAAACGACAGGCTCACCTCAACTCCGGCGATCCCGCTGAGAAGATCCATCTTCTCTGCTCACCTTAACTCCGGTGACCTCACTGGCAGCTCAGGCTCCCACACCACCACCTAACTCGCAGCCACCCTCCACTCCCCAATCCTTGGCCACCATCTCCTTCCCCACTCCCGAGGACCTAGCAGTATTCCCCTACCTCCTCCTCCTCTGACTCCGGCAGCAACCCCAACGGCCACCTCCATTCCCCTTGCTGGGCGGCATTCCATGCTCCTCCCCATCACCGTAGCAGCCTCCCCATCGCCGTCGCAGCCTCCCCATCGCCGCCTCCATCTTCTCCGTTCCCCCAGATCCAGCAGCCCCCGACGCCTCCGCCTTCCCCAACGGCTCCCGACGCCGCCCGCCCTGCATGCTCGTCGTTCTCCTCGCCGGAAGCTCCATTCGAGCTCCTCATCTCTCGGATCTGATGCCGCCGCCTCCGGCCTCCTGGATCTGATCCAAGGCCAGATCTGACGCCTCTGCGACCCTTCCTCCATCTCTCACGGTTGTCTTCCTCGATCAACAGCCCTCATGTGAGCTGGTTCAGCTAGTCCGAGTCACTTGGGGGCCTGACTCGGTTCCCACCTTATCCGATTGAGTCTGAACCAGATTGATCTAATCTAGATTGATCCAGGCTTTGATCTAGCAGTCTCGGTCTGATATGATTCAGATCCAATCAGATCCGACCCATCAAGCTCAGCCATAGCTCAACCTGATCAACCCATATCCAACTAGACTTGACTAGATTACAACCAGATTGGGCCAGTTTGGACCAAATTAGATCATATCTGACCCGGATTCGAGTAAGGTTAAGTTGATTGTACCCAAATCCAAGCCGAGACCCATTATGAGCAAACCTACTCGTAATAAATTGGTATCAGAGCTGTGAAATTTTTTGATCAAAATGCAATTTACGCGCCAAAATTGTACATAAAATTTGAAAAAATAACTACTTAAGACTAACGCCAAAATTTTGAAAATTTTGTAAACTTCAAAATACAAATGTATATGCCGGTCTTTCCTCCATTTTTTTTCTTTTCACTTTTTACACCTTAGATCCGTCGCCTCCATCGCCGTTCTAACAGATTAAAAATCGGGTATCAATTCTCTAGGTCTCCATGAACCCTCCTATACTGGTCTTGACATCCGGCGAGTTCATTTGGCCATCGATCCAATTTTTATCTTTCCTCCATTTTTATTTTTTGTCTTTTTACACCTCATCGAGGGAGCCGAGACTTCATCGTCCCGGCCCACTTTAGCTTGGGTCAGCTCGTCGAGGTGGATCGTCTTTAATTTTTTTCACTTTTCCACATTTTTCCATTTTTCCCCCCACTTTTCCCTTAATTTTCCCCCTAATTTTCTTGGATTTCCCTGTATTTTCTCTATCCTCCCGCTTAGCCCTCCCGGGGCTCACCATCAAGCCCAGACTCATCGTCCCGGCTCGATCGTGGCTCTGATCTACTCGACCCCGAGCTGCCTCGGGCCATCTCGCCGTCCGTCGCTTCCCGACCACGTCACCTCCTCAAATCACCTCCTAACTCATCCTCTCATCTCTCCCGCGTCATCACCGACCTCCTTCATTGTCCTCCCTGCACCGACCAACTCTTTCCCCTATTTTTTCTGATCATTTCCACTATTTTTCCCTATTTGTCTCCTATTTTTCAGGTCTTTTTCCTATTTTCTCTCTCCTCTCTCCTTGTCGGCTCACCCGTGACTCATCAGTAAGCTGGGACTTCATCATCCCAGCTCGCCTATGAATTGGGTCTGCTCGCCCCGAGCCAACGCCACCGCCGTCTCTTCGTGGCTACTCCGACCACCCCTGCCCCACCCAACAACCACCAAAACGTTCGCCACTGCCTCCTCTAAAATCCTCAACCCTTCTATACCTTCACCGCCGCCTCCACCGTCGCGGACGACCGCCACCAAGATCCACTCTGTCGTCAACCCCCCCCCCCCCCCCCCCACACACCTCTTCGCTCCACCAACTCTAATCCAACCACACCAAAATATCCCCCTCATCTTCCTTAACCTTTTAGTACATTTCACCACCCTCGCCGTCGACTTCCCCTGCGCCGTCCAACTTCATCCAAACTCACCGTCGCCTAACCTCAAGATCCGACCACCTCAAAGCCAGATTCCACGATCGGACCCGCAGGAAGATTCCCCATTTTTCGACGGATCCTCCGGTGTCTTCCTCGATCTCCGGCGACGATGTTTCACCGTCGAACTGTCTCTGGTGAGTTCTCAGCCGTCCGTTCGCTACAAGGACAATTTTACCATTTTCTAAAATAAGTATACATGATAAACGCATATGTGGGGCTATAACATGAAAAATTTATAAGATGGGGTTTTAATCAATATTGTTCTCTAATATGGGGTTTTTACCAATTTTCTATAATAGAAGAACCTTACCTACTTTTATCAACTTGGGAAAGTTATGGCTCGAATCATATGAATGTTATTGAGGGAGTTAATTTAAGCAATGAGCAGTTAATGCCATCCTACTACAGACACATCAATTTAGGTTCACAAGCGTACTTTTTGATTTTTCTTTTGAGAAAATTATCGTTTAGTCTCTTTGAGAGAAGTTGTTTGCTATTTAGTCTCATTTGAAAGATTTTAAGGCATTTAGTCTCTTTTCTGGACAACTGTACTTTTTTATCTCTAAAATACCCTTTATGCATTTTTTTAAATAGGAGATGGATGGATAGTTTTTGAATTAGTTGGTTGGCATTAATTGGAGTGGTTGGGAATATATACACATATTTCCAACACAGAAAAGGCATGCATGCATTAATGGGGGCATTAAAAGTAAAAAAGAAAATACTGAAAAATAGAGGGAAAATACCAGAAAATAGGAAAATTTCCGGAAAAAATGAGAAAAATGGTAGAAAAGTATAAAAACATACCGGAAAATATAAAAAAAATTTGGAGTTTTTTTTGGGAGCAGCCATTAACGGTAAAAAGGAAATTACTGAAAAGTAGAAAAAATTAATGGAAAATAGGAAAATATGTGGAAAAATAGGAAAAATGGTAGAAAAGTAGGAAACATTAATGGAATATAGAAATTTTTTACGAAATTTTTTTTAAAAGTAATTACTAAATATTGGAAAGTGATTACCAAATATTGAAAAGTGACTACAAAATAATGAAAGTAACTACCAAATATTGGGAAGTAAGTACCAAATATGGGAAGTAACTACCAAAATGGAGAAAATTGTAAAGTAACTACGAAATATTGGGAAAGTAACTACCAAAATGGGAAAGTAATTACCAAATATTAGGAAAGTAACTACGAGCATTGAAAAGTAACTACAAATAGTTTCAAGCATTTTTCTATTACAATTTGTGGGAAGTAACTACCAGTTTAATTGTGGAGTAACTACCAATTTATATGGGAAGTAACTACCAGTTTAATTGTGGAGTAACTACCAATTTAATTGGCAAGTAAATACCAGTTTGAATGGGAAGTAACTACCAGTTGAAGTGTGAAGTAATTACAGTTTTTTTATAAAGTAATTACCGCTTAAACTGGAAAGTAACTACAATTTATGGGAAGTAACTACAAATATTGATAGTTACTTCCCAGTTTTTCTACCTTTTTTCTGGGATAGTAACTGCAAATTATGAAAAAGTAACTACAATTATGGGAAGTAACTACAAATATTGGTAGTTACTTCCAAAAATATTGTAAAGTAATTCCAATATTTAATAAATAGACATTTTATAAATAGTTTGAAGTATTTTTCTATTACAATTTTTGGGAAATAACTACATATATTGCTAGTTATTT
>OY986974.1:20829694-20883841 GCA_963920575.1 Narthecium ossifragum
TTCTACTTAGATATGCATGGATGGAGCTTAGCATTTTGACCTCGGAAGTTGCAATCCTTGTCACTAAATTTTGGTTTTAGCTTGTTTGTGCCTAGCATATTGTGTACCTCATTACATAATTAGAGCCTGTTGGCTTAAATCTTAATGTGTCCTCTTCATGTTAATGCCAAGCTAATTCAATTCGAGCATGCGGTGAAAGTTAGAAATATCCACTGTTTAGTTCATAGAATCCTTTTTGCAGTCTCTTGGACACTGAAAACTTAGATGCCAATATGAAATCTTCTACTGGAATTGAACTGCTTCCTTCAATAGTCTATACTCCGTCAAAGCTTTGTGATCTTTCTGTATTAGAGTCTTCCGTACTTGTATTTTCCAGTTCGATGAAATATTATCAGTTCTTTGTATTCGTAAGAAATATGGAAAAACTGTAAAGTACTCAAATATGCTCCATTGACATGTTGCTCTGCCACTTATGCTTAATGAAGAAGCTTGGGTTCATATTCCATCTCATTTCAGCGCTAGTCACCTACACAGAGTAGTGCTCTAAAGGAGATACTGGGTTCATATTTATAGATTAATAGGTCTTTTTGTTGAAAGCTTGTATTTGGGATATTTGATTCATATATCATGTAGATCAGTGCATATTTGATTCTTCTTCCTAACAGCTATGTCGAAATGGTGATATATTTTCCATGTACATCATGTTGCTTATAACGTGCGCATGCACCGATATTTTTGTGCGCATGTACAACTATCTATGAAGAAGCATATAAAGGATGGTGTCCGATTGATGGGTCGTAGTGCTGAGCACATCCAATGGCCAATTCATCTTAAGGTATGCTTTAATAGCCTGTACTAATTTTGAGGACAAATGGTATTATATTGTCATTTCTTTTGCCATCAGTCCATATGTGCTTGCATCATATTTTTTCCGTGTACATAACTATTACTTATAATGTGCAGATGTACTGTTATTTTTGTGCGTATGTTCCATTACTTTTGTGTGAACTACATCCCTATAGTAATAAGGTCCGTCGAAACTGCTATCTTACCCCTTGTCCTCGCTTGACTAGAGCTTGCATCAAACCTTTGCTCAACTTTGACCTTTAGCCCTAATTAGTACCAACGCTAGAAAGGGCATAAATAATTACAATGTGTGCATCCAATCTAGTTCATCCTACATAGGCATTGTAAGAACATGATTCAGTGACTATAATTTAACATCTGTTGTACTTACTGCGCAGGAAGATGCGTCCACTGTTGGTAGTAGTGTTGGAGCCACTATTTTCGTGGATGATACGGCAGATTTCACCACCAGTTTGGTATGCATATCCTCTAATATTCATCTTCATCAAAAAATTTGTAGATCATACCCTTACTCATGGATTTTTCACTACATGCAGATACTCTTACTCATGGATTTTTCAATACAAGTGATGACACTGTTGTATTATACTTTTACTGCCCATGTACTCAAGCAGAATTTATAAATCTTCTAATCTTTACTTCTACTGCCTATGTAATCAAACAGAATGTTGAAATCTTGTAATCTTGTAATCTTTACTTTTGCTGCCCATGTACTCAAGCATAATTGAGAAATATTGTAATCTTTACTTCTACTGCCTATGTAATCAAGCAAATTTTTGAAATCTTAGTTAAGTTACTTGTTCAGGTCTTATTCAAAATACAGGTTTATTCAACCCAGCATTGGTAGATGACTATCGCTACACATGCATTACTAGCGGTAGTTAATAACCAAACAGTACAAAGCCTGCCGGTACATAGCCACCGATGCCATGACTCATTCTTCAAAGATGTGGGGTACATAAGCAGTAGAATGCAAAGTATCGGTAGTTAACAACCGATATCCACGAAGAAGTATCGGTATTAAATTCCCAAACAATACGAAGCCTGCCGATCATATCCCACCGATTCCATGGCTTATGCTTCCACGATAATAAATGCTACCTTATTACCGATGCCTGGACCTAAACACTCGGTGATCAACTACTAATTATTACATATAACGGTCGGTCATATGATACCGATAGCAACACAAGTATCAATTTCCTGTGACCCCTGTGTACAAGTACTAAAGCCAAAACATGCATCTAGACAAACATTACATTGCAACAATCTATGAAGACAATAAATACATTACACGATATTAAGCCATATATTTAGGACCCCATATATTTCTCGTCAACATGTAGCAACATAACAACACACTACTAATCCACTAAAGTGTCATCCATATATACATCCACCAAACATTACATTATAATGAGCTATGGCAAATAGTTGTTGTCATCCAAAAATTGTCTAGATATTGCTCGTCTATTGCTAGTTGAGGCTCCGTGCATCCATATATACATCCACCAAACATTGCATTTATGCACTTCTAGATGATATCTGCAACCGCTTGCACGTAACATCGGCTGTTACACCTGACTGAGCGGTGGACAGGTGGATTCATGTCTGTGACAATGAACAAACATTAGACCAACATTTTAACAAAATTGTTGCGAATGTAAAAGTTCTAATTCACGCAACAGAGTTAAAAAAGTGTGATTATAAAATGTGCGCATCTAACAGATTCTAGATGAAGAAGTGCAAACAACATATGGTTCAAAGACAACAAGATCAACATCATCATCTTTGCTAATGCCGCTACGCCTAGAGGTCAATTTGGAGGACATTGGGATACCCTTCTCCTCAATCAACCCAGTGGTGACCATACATCTACAAACCTGCCAACCCCTCATCCCAACATAATTACTACACCTAATGCTCGAGACGACATGAATTCTCCTTTGGATGTTTTGACCCATAATGATTCACAAGCTGATTATGATTAGCCAATTGTGCCTGCAAAAATGCCATTTGGTCAAAACATTACCAGCTCAACAAAATTAGTATATAACAGAGTCCAGATGAATAAGTGCAAAATTTGAGTTCTGTTTTAAAGTGTTCTTCAGTCCAGAGAGTATCTTCAATCCATAATAAGTACAACAAAAGAGACAGATTAGACCAAGCAGCTATGCAGTAGATATCAATATTTGGCTTTATTTCTCCATACACCACAAACGCAGACTAGTAACTTGATTAGGCATCACTTATTTAGTTATTTCTTATCTATAAAGTACATTTCTGATCATTCTTACACAGAATTCACAAACTTGGGTCCCTCGTACATAGAACAGAGACTCTCTTCTTAATTGATCAACAATAGAGAATAGAAAGATGTCAGTTACTTAACAGCTTGGTGTCAACTGGGGCTGTCACCAATTTCACGAAAGTTACTTGACTAAAATTCTATGGAGCAAGCAATTATTCGGAAGGAACATTGTATCTGGGGTACTTCTCTTAGAAAGTATGGCAGTTTCATCCCCATGAATAGCCTCTTGTCATATACAGCTATCACGGCCTATGTCATATACACATTACTTCTCTGGTACTGCCCTAACAAAATTTCTTGCTCTATCCATTAGTGGGTTTTGTTTGACCGTAAAAGCTATAACTCACAAGTCATTTTGCCACCTTGGCTATGTACTCCACCAAGAAGACAGCTGCTGATGTTGTCTATTTAACTAGCGAAACACAAGGATCGAAGCATGTTGTCTATTTAGAAAAATAATTTGTGCACATGCCACGTGGCATGTGCATTTCACATGTATATGTAATGGTAGTGGGATACCGATAGGCATGTACAACCTATCAGTAGCCCACTAAACCCTAAATACTATCGGTAGTGGGCTACCGATAGGTTGTACATGCCTATCGGTATCCCACTATCGATATATATACATGTGAAATGCACACGTCAGCTGACGTGTGCACCAATCACTGCTCGTCTATTTAACTAGAGCAGTGATTGGTGCACACGCCAGCTGGCGTGTGCATCTCACATTATCGATTCTGAATACATGCATATCGGTAGTGGTCTACCGATAGGCATGTATAACCTATCGGTACCCCACTACCGACAGGTTCGTTGTCGATTCATATACATGCCTATCGGCAGTGGGATACCGATAGATTATACATGCCTATCGGTATCCCACTACCGATACACACTATCGATAGCCTACTACCGATAGTGTGAAATGTACATGTCATGTGGGCATGTGCACAAATCATTTCTGATTTAACTAGTGAAATACAAGGATAAATAGGATGCGAACCTGGGAAGTACAAGTCGTGGCAGAAGCGAGCCGCGTGATAGAAATCAAACTAGTATTAGACGCCAAAATTGCTGACCCTTTCGCAATCTTGTAGAGATCCGAGAACAACTTCTTCTTCACATCCTCAGACTCCACAATCACTTCAATGATAACATCCGCCGATCGTAGCTCTTCCAATCTCTGCGCCAATCTTAAGCGACCCATCGCAACGTCTCCTCCTTCCTGCAAATGAAGAAATTCAAGGCAAAAAGAATTTTTTGAAGAGTATTGAGGTCATAAGAGGAGGACCTGAGAGAGGTGGCCCTTGGAGACAAGGCGGCGGATATTGGAGAAGATGGATGCGATGGCGTGGTCAAGGGAGGAAGTGTCGGAATCGTGGAAGAAGACGTCGAAGACGGCGGCGGCAGCGAGCTGGGCGATGCCAGAGCCCATCTGGGCGCCACGGTGGAAGCTGTTCGCCTGAGAATGATGTCTTGCCTTATGTGCTTGTAAGATATGGATCCTTAAGTAGATCTAGCGCCGAGTCAAGAGAAAATAGGGGGAAGAGCTATCGTGAGAGGAAGAGGAGGTAGCGTTGGAGGAGAGGGTTGTGAAGGAAGAGGAGGATTTGCCTTATGTGCTTGTGAAGGAAGAAGAGGTAGAGCGGGGGGAAGAGCTATCGTGAGAGGAGGCAGCGTCGGAGGAGAGGGTTTAGCGATATATATGTTTCTTAATTAAAGGATAATAACGGGATATATAAAAGAATTGTATGTGTTCACTTGCCATTGAGCAGTGATTGGTGCACACGTCAACTGGCATTATCGATTCTGAATACATGCATATCAATAGTGGTCTACCGATAGACATGTACAACCTATCGGTATCCCACTACCGATAGGTTCGTTGTTGATTCATATACACGCTTATCGGTAGTGGGATACCGATAGGCATGTACAACCTATCGGTAGTGTACATGTCTATCGGTATTCTACTACCAATACACATTTCTGCTTGTGATATGCTTTGAAAGTCACATGTATTTAGTAAAACGGATGTTTCTAACAAAACCAATGGTATATATATAATGACCCGAAGATTTTAGATCCAAGGGATCGGAAGTGCCAACCCTGTTGAGCTGCTCGAGTGATGGGCCTAGGCGTGAGCCCATTGAAGCAGGTTTAGTGTGATCATTAGCAGTAAATGTTCTCCAGGCCCATTAACAAATGTGATTAATGGAAGTGGGCCTGGGTGTGCGTCCTCAGCCCTGCCTTATAATTCTGGAGTTGGGCTGCAGATGAACCTCGTGTGTTCAGGACATATCAGGAATCACCGGTGTACCAGGAGACTCAATTATTATAGGGGGAGATTGATAAGAGGCACGACGAAGCTCTCCAAATCCTGAAAGAAGCGTTGGATGACTCTAGTACGAGTACACCCGTATTCTACCCCTCCCTCCCGTTTGGAGTTAATTAAGATGAGCAGGAGGAGGGAGGCCCGCCGGGTTTCTCTAACTTGGGAGGTGAAGACGATGACGATGGTTGCCCTCCTTTTGTCATTGAGCACTCTGAGGACTTTCAATCCGCCCTGCTAGCGTAGGTTAACCCCATAGTGAGCCCATGATGCTGCTGCTATCTTGGAATTGCTGGGGAATTGGTGTGCGGAAACTTTCGTCCATTGTTTCTCGCAGGCAGATTGCCAGGCATAACCCGGATATCCTGCTTCTTCAAGAAGTTGGGATATCTGAGAATGATATTGATACTATTAGTACTAGACTGGGAGTGCAGTTGCGGTTTTTTCTTGTGCCTGCTTCGGGCGTATTGGAGGAATTTTAGTGGTCTGGCGTATTGCGCCAGAAGGCACACCTAATGTGAAATCCATCAACAATCGAGAAAAAAAACAACTATACCAACAAACCTAAACGGTAATCAAAGAATTGGGGAATAGAAAATAGGGGTATTAGGCCATAACCCCAAATCTAGTCCTCTCGTTGTCCACAACCCCATGCATCTTGTTAAATAATAAGCCAGCTAATACATTGTAGTGGGGTTTTCACTTTAAAAATATGGTTGATGGGGTTTTTAGCAATAAGAGGGACTAAATTGGTGTTATCATCAATTAACTATAGAAAGTAGTTATTTGGTTCGGCAATAACAAACTAAAGAACAAGATGATTTATTTGGTTCGGCAATAACCTACATCCACAGGCAACACGATCAATCCACTATCAAGATGAAGAAGGATTATAAATACAAAGCTTCTCTCTCACATCCCTAATCTCTCATATCCAAAAGATTAGGGTTACAAAACCTCCTCTCTCAAAGAGTTCCAAAGGAAGAAGAAGAAGACCTAAAAAAGATCTCCAAAACCCCTATTTATAGGCCCCAACTTATTTAGTATCTGAATTAATCCAAATCTTCCAATTTTCCCGTCTACAGTGTTTCAGATCAATCCATAGTAGGGTTGGATCGATCCACTATCTAAAATGGAAAACAAGCCTCTGGAAACAAGGTTGCGATCGATCCAAAGTAGGGTTGGATCGATCTACTGTCCAAAGCTGCAAACACATCTCTAGAAAGGACTTTCAGATTGATCCAAACTTGTCTGGATCGATCCAGCTTCATTTTGGATAGAAACAAATCTTGGATAGATCCAGACTGGAAAAGGAGTCAATAATCAACAAATCTTCACATTAGCGAGATTTCCTAGCATCAAACAAATAGCCTCTTCATCTTCAAGCTTCAGAGTAGATAGGTGCCAGCCGCCTACAAAGTGCGTCCGAAGACACCACGCCCGAAGGTAATAAAACATGCATAATTTTGGCCAATTCCAAACAATGTTGGAACTTGACTCCAGTAACCACTTTGGTTAACATATATGCAGGATTATTTGCAATTCCAATCTTTTGAAGAAAAATGTCTCCTTCATCCAAAATCTCACGAACAAAATGAAATCGGGCGTCGATGTGCTTCGTTCTTGAATGATGAACTTGGTTCTTTGCTAAATGTATATCACTTTGACTGTCATAGTTGACAACAACATGTTGGTGAGAAATTTTCAAGTCATAAATCAATCCATGTAACCAAATAGCCTCTTTAATTGCTTCTGTCACTGCCATGTACTCTGCCTCCGTAGTAGGCAAAGAAACTGTAGACTGCAATGTCGACCTCCAGCTCACTGGCCCTCTAGCAAGAGTAAAAATATACCCTGTAGTTGATCTTAGATATACCGTAAGATCAATTTCACAGCCTGCTAATGCTTTTTCCATGAATCATGCATGTACCTACTCACCATACTAACTGTCTATGAAATATCTGGCCTTGTGTACACCATAGTGTACATTAAGCTTCCAAGAAGATTAGCATACGGAACTCGAGCCATATACTCATGTGCCTCATCTGTTTGTGGAGATAACAAAGCTCTAAGTTTGAAGTGAGGGGCCAAAGGAGTACTCACAGGTTTAACATTTTCATTAATACCGAAGCACTACAAAATTTTCTTTAAATATTACTTCTGTGACAAACAAACCGTGCCCTTCACTCTATCTCGCTCGATCTCCATGCCCAAAATTTTCTTGGCTTCTCCAAGATCCTTCATTTCGAATTCATTCTTCAACTGAGCTTTTAGCTTCTCAATCTCCACCTTGCTTTTAGATGTAATGAGCATGTCATCAACATATAAGAGCAAATATATGAAGGATCCATCTCGTAACACTCTAAAATAGACAAGTGATCAAAATTGCTTCTTGTGTACTTGAGCCCTTTTATGAATTGATCAAATCTTTTATTCCACTGCCTTTGAGACTGTTTCAAGCCATACAGAGACTTCTTTAATTTACAAACCCAATTCTCTTTTCTAGCAATTTTGAGCTCATCTGGTTGAGACATATACATATCCTCCTCCAAATCTCCATGCAAGAAAGCAGTTTTGACATCAAGTTGTAATAATTCAAGATCAAATGGAGCAACCAAATCTAACAAAATATGAATAGAAGAATGCTTGACAACTGGAGAAAATACCTCATTGTAGTCTATTCCTTCCTTCTGAGTGTAGCCTTTAGCTACAAGCCTAGCCTTGTATCTCGGATTGTCTTTTGCCATGTGATCCTCCTTCTTAGTGTAAACCCACTTGCAACCAATGACTTTCTTTCCCAAAGGAAGTTGTATCAACTCCCATGTCGAACTCTTAAAGAGAGATTGCATCTCTTCATCCATAGCCCTCTTCCATTCTACTTTCTCAGAACTCTTCATTGCTTCTCTGTAAGTAGATGAAATATCATCTTCAATAACTGGAAGTGCATATGCTACCAAGTCAGAATACCTCGCTGGCTTTCGAAACTCTCTTCTTGGTCTATTGATTGCAATTGAGTCTTGTTGTTGTGAAACCTTCTGAGCCTCCTCCTCATCTGAACTTGATTCCTCATTCAGAACATGTCTACTATTATTCTTCATTGGAACAACTGGAGGCTCAAACTTCACCTATTGGGAAACACTCCTACTAGTACTCTCCTCCTGAGAACTCTGTAGATTCTCCTTCAAGATTGAGAACTCATCAAATTTAACATCCCTGCTAACAATAACCTTTTTTGACTGAAGGCGCCAAAGTCTATATCCTTTCACACCAGTCTTAAAGCCCAAAAATATTGCTTTCTTGGCTTTATAATCTAACTTACTTTCCCTGACATGATAATATGCAGAACAACCAAATATATGCAAAGAATCATAATCTGTAATAGGATGTCCAGACCATACCTCAAGTGGAGTTTTTCCCTCATTTGGAGATGCAGATAATTTGTTGATTTGATGGCATGCATATGACAATGCCTAAGCCCAAAATTCTTTGCCCAAACCAGCATTAGACAACATACACCGTACTTTCTCCAGTAAAGTACGGTTCATACGTTCTGCTATCCCATTCTGTTGTGGTGTCTCCCTAACAGTGAAGTGTCTAACTATGCCTTCATCCTCACATAGCTTCAAGAAAGGATCTGATTTGAACTCACCACCATTATCTGATCGAAGACATTTAATTTTTCTAATAGTTTGAGTTTTTATCATTGTCTTCCACTTCAAAAAATATCTAACACTTCACCCTTATGCTTCATACGATAGACCCAAACTCTTCTAGAATAATCATCAATAAAAGAAACAAACCAATGCATACCTCCCAAAGATCTTGTTTTGGTAGGACCCCAAACATATGTGTGTATGTAATCCAAAATACCTTGAATTTTATGAATTGCAGCGCCAAACTTTACTCTAGTTTGCTTGCCCAAAACACAGTGCTCACAGAAACTAAGCTTGAATGTCTTTGCTCCGTTTAAGAGACCTTGTTTCATCAATCCATTCAAGGCTTTTTCTCCTACAAGTACCCAAACACATATGCCATAGTTTGATGGTGTCTTCTATCTTAGAATTTTATGAAACAACTGCTGCTCCACCTACTATAGTGCTTCCCAGTAGGAAATACAATTTTTCTTTCTAATTCCCTTCATCACAACAAGAGCACCCAAAACAATCTTAAGAGCTCCACCTTTCACTGTAACTGTGAAGCCTTTAGATTCCAAAACACCCATGAGATGAGATTCTATTTCAAATCTGGAAGGTACCGTACTTCTGTTAACTCTTTGACTGTTCCATCATGTATCTCCAGTCGGATTTTACCTATCCCTTTCATCATGCAGGCGTTATCATTGCCAATATAGACTATTACACCATCCAACTCCTCAAATATGGAGAACCAAATCCTATTCGGACAAATATGATAGGTGCAACCCGAATCCAGATTCACTCGTCAATGTCACAAATCAATGCTGAACCAGTCAAAGCTATATTTAAATCTTCATCATCTGAGTGCGCTACATTTTGTTTCGAATTTTTCTTGTCCTTGTTCTTCATCAAAACTAGATAATCTTTCTTCGAATGCCCTTTATTATGATAATAGGAACACTCATCCTTTGCAGGAATTTCTCTTTCAGCCGATGCACCTCTTGACTTCGATCAGGACTTGCCATGCTAACCAAATTTCTTCTTCTCTAATCTATCTCTCACTATCAAAGCTTTTGATGCTGAATCTTGATGAACCTGCTTATCCAACCTTCGATACTCATTGTTTATTAATGCATTAGCAATATCTTCATACTTGATCTCACTTTTCCCATGCAACAAATGTGAGGACCCGCTCCTCTAATCAGGCTCGACCACGTAGGTTGGGGGTCGTGCCCTGTTGGCCTGTTTTCGCATCGAGCGCGATCTGTTTGATCGCATTGTTGATTTTGGACCCCAAGGGCAATTTCGAAAATTGCACCTTAGCGGCCGGTTACACACCTGCGTAGTGTACACATAGCCCTATGAATGTTATATGTGCTTGTTAGAAACTTAGGTGAGCTTGGGATCGAAAGATCCGAGCTCTGGCGCGAAATCATGGGTTTTGAACTGTTCATCGATCGACAGATCGATCAATCAGCACTGTTGACCGATCGATCGGTCTGTGGGAAGATCGATCAGCCATGTTGTCGGCACCACCACTGATGTGTCGGATAAGGACTCGAGCCGACATATTGATGATCGATCGGTCCGTGGGACAATCGATCGACACTGTGGACCGATAGATGGACGATCGATCAGCCTCTGGCTTTTTAAGAGTCCACGAGGGCTCTGTTTTTCCGTTTCTTCTTCTTTCTTCACCACTCCTTTGATCCACCGGGAGAGTTCGATCCACAGGCTTGGGAAGGTTGACAGCAAGGGGAGGAGCAGATCCATACCTCCCTTGTGCGGTTTAATTGAGGATTAAACATGGATTAGCTTAGAAAGATAGGATTCTATGTTTTAGGCTTGATTAGGTGTTCTTGGCTAATTGTATGCTTAATTTCTTGATTAAACTATGCTAGATGGTGTTCCTGGGTATGTTTAATATCTGATTGAAGCTTGGTTGGATTTTGGTTTGATTTAAATCGAATTTAAACATCATTTCATTGAATCATTTTCGGACTTTCTGGTTTAATTAGTACAGCTATGTTTAAGCTTGATTACAGAGCTTTACTGTTCGTGGATAAAACGTCGATCTCGCGGGGACGAGACCTCTATTTTATTTCCGAGCAAATCAATTTTTAATTTCATATCAGGAAATTGTAGGCACCACACCCCTGGATCTGCCGATCGCCAAGTCGATAGATCCATCATTTACATCCCCGTAGGGAACACCTCCGATTCTAGATCCAATAAAATAAACATTTCTTATAATAAAAGAAAAAGATAAAAGGAAAGCATCACATGAGGCCTTAGACCACCTTCATCGCCATACACGCTGGTCTTGCCGCAGGGGGAGCTTCAAATCCGGTGGTCTTGAGAGCTTTGTTGTGCAAATATTTGAGAACACCGTCCAGCAAGATCCGACTCCTATTGTTGTGGGAGCAGCTGCTATGTTTGATGAAACCGGCTTGGAGAAAGGAAGCCTAGATCCGGCTGGAACAGGGGAGCACTGGTTGGAACCAAGGAGGTGCGGCGAGCGACTGGAACCTCTATCGCCGGAACGATGATGGGGGCTGCCCCTCTGCAGAATAGGTTGACGTTCTTGCGCCGCGAGATCACCAGGGAGCTGGAGAAACACCGTCTGGAACAGAGCACAAAAAAAACAGGGGAGTGGAGCTCGTCTTCAAAGCCACCGGGAGAGAAAGAGAGCCTTCTCCGTCGCTGGCGAGGAACTAAGCTAGAGCAACCTGGCTGGAGGTCCAAGCCGCAGGTGATGAGCAAGAGAGCGAAGGTTGAGCTGTAGGATCGACGAGCCTTCTACAGCGTCTACCCAGAGACGCGAGCGTCTCAATGGGTTCCGGCTGTGTTGGCTGGATGTACGTCGTCCGGTGGTGCGCAACCTTGGAACCTCACCAGGATCTCTTCGTCTTCAACCATCTTCCTCAGTTTCTTCTTTCACTTCTTCTTCGATTTCTTCAACCAGTTTCTTCTTCAGCCTCTTTTACTAACCTACAGCCCGTTCTTCAACCCAGCTTAGATCAACCTCAGACCATTCCGAACCCAGCTTCGATCCGGCTCAGACCAGCCGTCCAGCGTTCTTCCACCCAGCTTAGATCAAGCTTCAACGCCTTCAGACCGTTCAGAACCTCTTCAGCCTCTTTAACAGCTTTGAGCCAAGCTTCGACGCCTTTAGCCAAGACCAGCCTTCAGCTTTCTTCAACCCAGCTCCGACCAGCCCTGACTTCAACCCATGCTTCCTCTATTTATAGGCACGAGAGGCGTACGTCCTCACATGGAATGAGATCATGGATCCCTTAATCAGGGGTGTTAATCACGTTAAGATGCTGATCAGGGTCCCTAATCAAAGGGATGATGATTGCCTTGATGCTGATCCTTTTTATATAAGGATAGCTAACGTGCATACCAGCTGTGCTTTGCTATTGATTTTATTATTTATTTATTTATTTATTTATTTTTTATATGGTATGGGATGAGTGAGGCTGGTTTATATATAATTTTTCGTGTATATATGGTATGGACGTGTATAAGGACGACCAAACATGCAGCCCATGGAGCTTTGCTGATTTTTTGTCTTGGCGGATTTTTCTTTTGAAGTTCGAAAATGATGTTCGAATTTCAAATTTATCATGATTTGAATATTTTTCTCATGTCCATTACTGTTTGAATATTTGTCCAAATTTAATAAACCATCTGTGAATATTTATTCCCGTACATAATATTTATCTGAATTCGGAATATTTACCGGGATTTTACCAAAACATCCTCAGTGGTCGTATATGTCAGACCAAAATATTTTGAGGGTGGAATGGTTAATTTTCAGACAATTATACCCTGAGGGTGTGAATTGCCCAAAATACCCCCTGGGGGCTAGCTGTTATAGTAAAATTACCAGAAAACCCCTGCGTTCATATGGCTTATTTAGGGTGCCGTCAAAGCCAGGCAGGGTTGTTGTAAAATGTAATGGGAAGTCCAGGCCTGTATTTTGGCCCAAATTCCCAATACAGCCTTGGGTGGGTGAAATTACCCAAACGTCCCTGGATGCCCTCGAAGTCAGGACAAGGATTTATCGGACATTTGAAATATGTTTTAAGCTTGCTTGAATCTATATGATGTTATTTTGACTCAAACAAACAGTGGTTACTGCGACCTTTTGGCCTAGCCAAAATTGATGTCAACATTTACGTGCATGATATCAGTTAATCTTCAACATAAAAGATGTAGATCCCTGAGGTATCTTTCAATTCCAAGTTTTTTTTCATATTTTTTCGGAGTTAGAAACAATTTTTAGTGAATTAGTTGGAAAGGCTGTGCAGAACAGAGCAGTCAGATTAATTAGTGACATTAAGTGGGATTTCATTATGTACATGATCTGATTTTTGGATACAATGATCTCAGTGATCTTTGGGGTTGATCTGCAAATTTTGGTTTTAATCCAAGTTATTTTCAAAGGGATTTTGAGTTGTTTATCAAATCTGAGATTTAACCAAAATTATCGGTTTTTATCAATTTCTCGTTACCCGTTGATCCGATCTTTGGATATGTAATTCGGGGTATGTCACTGAGCAGGCATATCAAGTTTCATCTCAATCAGACGTTAGATTTAATGTTATGATTTTTCCAAAGTTAGTAGTTCGTTTGCTTTAATCTGATAAATCGAGCTTTTCATTATCACATTATATAAATGTTATTATATATGCGTAGTGTGAGGACCCGATCCTCCGACCCGGCCCGACCACGTCGGTCGAGGGTCGATCCCTTCTTGGCTTGTTTCCGCGTCGAGCACGATCGGCTGATCGCATTGCCTATTTACGACCCCAAGGGCAATTTGGATAAATTGCACCATGTGGATTGGTTTCACACACACATAGTGCACACACATCCTTATAATGATGTATGTGCTTGAGTAGACCCATAGGAGTGCTCTGGATCTGAAGATTAGAGTTTGATCAAGTAGATCTAGATCTGAACGGCCGTGATTAACTTGATGATGATCGAATAGCCATGGACGTAAGTAACCCGAGTACTTAAGACCCAGCCCTACTGCTCACCCCTTCCGCGAGAGCTTGCTTGGGTCACGACGCGATGGCTGAGGAGAGGAAGAGATCACGACCGGAGGCAAGAGACGCGGCTGCCGGGCCCTTCTCTCTGACGACGGGGAACTTGGCTACGTTGGCAGCGACGACGGAGACGTTGGCGGCGACGACGGAGACCTTGGTGGTAACGACTACCGTGACCGGAGAAGAAGAGGAACGACTCGACCTCGACGCCCAGAGGTAGGGATTCCTACCCTAACCCTTGGTTAGGCATCTAGGGCTTAGATTGATACATGCTTGCTTTGGATTTTGTTGCTCTGCTATGATTTTCGTGGCATGCTTGCTTTGGGTTTCCGACTTGTGCTCTGTTTTCTTTGGTTTCGCTGAGTGTTTGTGGGTTCCTCGTGGTTATGATGGTCGATGAAGGTTGATGTTCTTCCTCTGTTCCTGCCCTGTTTTCCTTCTCCTTCCTCTTGCTAGGTTTTGCGATTGTGGTTTGTAGCTGGTGGTCTTTTCTTCTCTGTTACTGCAGTGGTCTCCCTCTCTCCCCGTGCTCAATTCCTCTATTTCTACTCAGTTTTTCCGTCCCCTGTTTCCTTCCCATGCCTCCTCTTGCTGCCATGGATTTACTCGAGGTGTGTGATGAATTAGATTACTAGAGGTGTTTGGGTTTCCCTTATTTCGGATTGGGTTCTCTGTTCTCTTCTCCATTCTCTTGGTTGTCTTGTGATCGTGACTGGTGTCTGGTGCTCTCTTCTTCTCTTCCGTGCCATAGTGTACCGGGATGCATAGTTCATTTATTGGTTGGGAGGTATCCATGCCAAGCCAGTGATCATTGCCGGATTCTGTGCACTAGTCCCTGCGGCCATGGGTTGTTCGAGAAGTATGAGTCTGCTAGGATTCTTTGGGATTGTTGGTTACTGTTTGGATTTCTTTTGGATTACTATACCTGTTGGATTTCTCGGTTTTGGTTTGGATGATCGTAGGACAGTTGACCCTTGTTGGCACTTGTCTTTCATGCACTTCAGTTTTAATACAAATCAGATGAAAACTCTCAAATTAGTTTTATGTCAAATTTCGCTATTGTCCTTGAATTGAATACCGTTGCCACTCTTCATAATCATCTGTTCATCCTCTATTCAGTTCTTATAATTTCTAGCGATGTTATTTAATTATGTATCGTATATCATGTTTATGCCTAGGGCCGGCGGTGTGCCCGTTCCTATTTATTTGTGGGTTAACCAAGGGAGTGATGCTCTTGGGAATGTGTAGATTTAATTGGGCCGAAGGTGTGCCCTTTGTATGTATTGAATGATTATGCATGATTGGGATATATGAATGTTGTGCTTGGATTTTTGTTAAGTCTTGGATGCTAAACCTACCCTATGGCTATGTTGTACCTTATTGGACATGTGATTGATGAATCGACATGTAGAGACACCTAGGCCTAGTTGTTTGATTAGGCTCATGTATGTTGTATGCATTAGAAGCATTAAGGCTAGGTGCGGGCGATGGGGCACGATCGCCGATACGAGGGCTCGGGTAGCTCGGATCTAGCTCTAGGACCGAGGTATGGGTAGGAGGACTAGGGCGAGATTGTGTGGTTATGATCTTGTGTTGGTTGAGGTTACAACCTAGATATACTCATTTGAATTATGATGTTGAGGAATAGAGGTCGTATTGTCTCTTTGTCCTAAGGGCCGAAATGTGGATGTCGATGTCCATGATGTATGTCCCTGTACAAGGGGTGGTATACGGCGAGAGCTCCGACGGTGAGTGCAGCGGCGATGCACCGACCTTGGGTCCAGGCTCGTGTTGGCCGTCCTCCTTGTTTCGCCGCTTGGGTGAGGGTGACTCTATGTAGGGGCCCATTCTGGATCGACAAGGTGTAATGCCTCCAGTGGCACCTTAGACTTGGGATGAAAGATAATACAGTTGCAGTCTACCCTTTCCTTGAGAGTGTCGTAGAGTAGAACCCTACTGGGCTTTATGCTCACCCTTTCCGGGTTGTGTTTTGCAGGTGCAGGTGCCGTTCCTTCCACTTCAGTAGCCACAGGCGGATCGGCTCTTGGAGGCGCTTCTACTTCGGGTGGACTTTGAGGTTGTTGGCAGATTAGAGGGCTCAATTCAGTATTTTATATTTATTTGATGTAGTTAAATCTTGGGGACTTAAGCTTTTTATTTGAGGACAGATTGTATAACTTTAATTTTGATATTAATGACAATGATGGTTATCTAAAATTTCAAATTGGGTTTGTAATAGCTATAGTAGTTGCAAATCTTTATTTATGCTCTCATGATCAAGTATTTAAATTTATCATGTAATATAGAAGTTGTGCAGGTTCCTTGTGTATGAATTATAGAGGAGACTCTGTCAAAATGTTTGTGCCAATTGATGATTTATCAGGTTTAGGTTGCTCACTCCCCGATCTGGATGGGTTTTCTGGGTCGGTGCGTGACACGTAGGCCCTGTGTTTGGCTTGTGCTTGAACCAAGGGGGTCGTACCCCTCAGGATGTGTAGAATAAAATATCCAACTAGTAGATTGCTTGTTAGCTGGGGTTGTATCCCCTCTGTAGAGCTTCGGTTGACGGCCCGTTTTGCCGTCGTAATGCTGAAATCTGCTTGATTGATAATCTAGTCTGTTTGCTTAGTCTCGTAGAGACTTGTAGGCCTATGTGCCTATTTATCCGCTTTATGTAGACCTTTGCTATGTTCACCTCTTAGTGAGCTATGTGTTACGCCTAGCCCTGTATATTATTTTAACATATTGCTACATTACTGGAATCTTCTTTATGTGCGTGTGAACATGCATGCTTTTGATTGCATTAGACGCATTCTAGACTAGGCATGGGCGATGGGTTGATCGTCGATTGACTGTTGACAGTGGAGGTCATCATGGTAAGTGCCATGGGGTAGGCGGTGTAAATAACATGTGTTTTCCCCTAAAGATGAGATGAAACCTAGGACTTTGTTATTCCCTTCTTTTCTGTGTGACGTAGAATAGAATCATGCTGAGCTTATAGCTCACTCCTACTCGGACTGTGTTTTACAGGTGTAGGCGCCAGCACTTCTTCCATAGCACTACATGGATAGGCTCTCGGTGGCGCGTCGACATCTGGTGTCGTATGAGGTTTCTGGGGATTATACTACAATTTTGGCAGCTTTGTAGATAGACCTCTCTCGAGGATGATATTAAAATGTATAATTTCCCCTTTGAGGATTTTTGATATCTATGTATGAATCAACAGTTTGTGATCCTTATTAAATTAGTAGAAATTTAAATCTTGCTTCAGATAAATTGTTAGACTTTAGATATATTATCTTATTGTAAATGCGCCACGGATGGATTAAATAGATTAGGAACCCTCACGCTTAGGACCGGATGGGTTTTCTGGGTCGGGGTGTGACAACAAAGTAGTAGTTAAGTGCTCATAAGAATCAGGTAATGGGTTCAACAACAGATTAGCTTTGTCTTCATCTGATATTTCAACTTTTAAATTTGGTAGATTATTATAATCATTCAGATGCTCAGATATGGAAGTACCAGCTTTGTATTGGAAACAGAAGAGCTTCTTCTTCATATAATACTGATTCTCGATGTTTTTGGTCATAAACTTGTCCTTCAATTTTTTTTCATATCTCTTTCGCGATCTCCCTCATTACAAAATATTTCTGATCCTTTGCCAAACAAAGCCTGATATTACCACAAGACATACATCTCCTCGGGCTTCTCTTCCAATGCTATGTCTAGTTATTGTTGGAACAAAACATCCAAGACCTCGCACTGCCACATACCAAAGTTGTTAGTTCCATCAAATCTCTCTACCTCAAACTTTGTATTTGAAACTGTAGATCTGGTTGTCGATATAGATTTCAACGACTCTGACAGTGTCAGCTTCGAAGATGAATCCTCATACATCTTCTCAATGTAGATGGTGAATCAATTCCAATGCCCAGATCTGAACATGTGCTCTTGATACTACTTTTTGCACCAGAATGCACACCTAATGCGAAATCCACCAACAATCGAGAAGAAAAAACAACAACACCAACAAACCCAAACAGTAATCAAAGAATTGGGGAAGAGAAAATAAAGAACACACCAAAGAACACAAGGATTTACGTGATTCCGTAATAGCCTACATCCATGGACAACACGGGTGATCAATCCACTATCAAGATGAAGGAGGATTACATGTACAAAGCTTCTCTCTCACATCCCTAATCTCTCATATCCCAAAGATTAGGGTTACAAAATCTCCTCTCTCAAAGAGTTCCAAAGGAAGAAGAAGAAGACATAAAAAAGATCTCCAAAACCCCTATTTATAGGCGACGACTTATTTAGGATCGGAATTAATACAAGCCTTCAAATTTATAGGCTATAGTGTTTCAGATTGATCCAAAGTAGGGTTGGATCGATCCACTATCAAAAATAGAAGACAAGCCTCTGGAAATAGGGTTGGGATCGATCCAAAGTAGGTTTGGATCAATCCACTATCCAAAGATGCAAACACGTCGCTGGAAAGGACTTTCGGATCGATCCAGCTTCACTTTGGATCGATCCAGACTGGAAAAAGAGGCAATAATCAACATGGCATTCCACTCTTGGCAGAGCTTCCTTTCTTAGCTATTCAACACAGGCGGCACATGGCGTGGTTACTACAAGCTCTGGAATTCACTGGTGTATTTCCACAGTTTATGCAGCAAGAAACAAGAGGGAGAGGCTGAGCTTTGGAATGAATTGATTAGAGTGGTTCGGATTGGGTGGTGAAGTGTTGCAAACACGTCATTAAATCAGATGCAAACTCAATCAAGTGTAAAATTTATAAACCCTTATTCAAAATACTAAACTATGAGGTAGAATAGTGATGAAATACGGGGTCGAACCAAAGAGAACACTTTGATTTGAATAACGAAGGTGAAATTAAATCTCAAAACTCTAATCCTTAAGCGAAAAAGAATCGATTTGGATTTTAGAAACTGATTAATTAAAACTAATTAAGAAAGTGAAGTAAAAATATTGAAATATATTAATGAGAGAAAAACCTAGGGATTACTCAATCTACTTTAGTTTCACTTCATGTATTCTCTGTGGTGGAAGCTGAGCTTTTAGCAATTGCAGCAACAGTGAAGATAACAAAGGGGCATGATCTGAGAAATATAACTATTGAGTCTGATTCGAAAATGGCAGTGGGATTTATTAATGGTGCTCATGGTTGCCCACAAGAGATTTATACAGTTCTCAAGGATATATGGTGGGAGGTTAGTCACACTTGGTGCACCCTCTTTATTCACATCCCTTGATGGGCGTGGCCAAACAAGCTCTTTCTGATTTTCTTATGAATGCCCAGAACTCGGTGATGTCCGGCTGATTTTTTTTTTTTTTTTGATTAATTGAGCCCAAGGTCCGGCTGATGGTTGTTGCTTGTGTTTCGGTTGTTTTTGCTGGATTACGCCTCTTTTGTTTTGTTGCTGGCCTTTGTATGGGTTTTAGTGGTTTGACTTTGGTGTTTGGTGGTGCTACTTAGATGTTGTGAATCTGAGCTGCTATTGGGAACCCTTTGTTTGGGTTCTATTGTAATGTAATCTTGTTGTACTCTGTTTTTGTTTTAGCCTTGAGCTTATCTAATCCAAAAAAAAAACTTAGAAGTGGTCAACAACGGAGGCCTATCAACATTGGCGAGGTTGGTGTCGGCCAGTCACGAGTGTTTCATTGATCCCGGTGGTTGTCTCTTGGCCCTCCCTGATTGGCTTTAATGACAATATACAATCTAAGGAGCAGATCAAGCCTAAATCTAAGGGGAATCAGTTACAAACATTTTGAATATTTTGAACTACATAAATTACTCCATTTTAAGCTCGTCTGATGCAAATCCGTTTTCAACTCTCCACAATTCGGAAAGAAGGTTCGTCAATTTCTTAATATTTTCAGAAGGTGAAATCCTTAGCTGACACCTTGGCTGCAATTGGTCAACCTCTTGACAACTCTGAAATTACCTCCTATCTTCTTGCCGGGCTTGACTCGAGCTATTATGCCTTAGTGACATCGATCATGACTCGCGTAGATCCCATGCCTTTGGATGAAGTCTATGGTCACATGCTCCATTTTGAATTACATCTAGAGCGGAATTCTTTCTCTCTGGAAATGGCTATTGGATCCGCAAATATTGCCACTCAAAATGACTCAAACCGTGGCAAAGGCAATCAAGGTGGTTCACATCAGCGCCACCAACATTCCATACTCGAGGTCGTGGCCGCGGCCGCGGCCGTGGCCATGGACGCCCTTCAAATCAAAACTCTCGGCCCACATGTCAAGTATGTTGAAAGATTGGTCATACAACCAATCAATGTTATCATCGTTTTGACTTCTCTTACCGAGGGACACCAACACCAATGACTACCTATTGAACTACTCAATAAAATCAGCAGGATAATAACTGGTACACCAAAAAAATGCAGGAGGTGGTTCATTCGGTTGATATCGCGCCAAAATCACGAAGTCTCATGGTGCTTAAGGTGCATTTCATATCGGTCTATGATTGAGTTCTATTGTCCTTCCTTGAAGAGGTTATGCGGAGGATGGAATTCCCTACTACTTGGATCAATTAGATAATGGATTGTGTACAAGATGCGAGGTACTCCTTTATCATTAATGGTGAGGTGCATGGTCGTGTTCATTCCAAGCGAGGGCTGCGGTAAGGGGACCCATTATTCCCCTATCTCTTCATACTAGTGCAGGAGACCTTGTCAAGAATCCTTGAGAGTCCGGATTCCAGGTTGGAGGGACTAAAATTCCGAGGATCTGATTTCAATATTTCACACTTTCTCTATGCAGACGATTACCTCCTTGTGACTCATGCGACTTGTATTGTGGCAAGAAAGCTAAGGTTGAAGCTTACTGTGAGGACCTGTCCCTCTACCCCTGTGGCTCGTTGTAGACCGCAAGGGTAATTTGGTAAAATTGTGTCTTGTTGGTTTGTTTCACACCCGCGTGTGCACACACCGCCTCTGATTGATATTTGTGTTTGATTAGGTCCGTTAAGGGGTTTTTGACCTGTTCAGATCGATCCAGCCTGTCTCGGATTGATCCAACTTGGTGTTGGATCGATCCGGACTGTAGCAGGTCGATGGCTTTTCTTTCGCGAGGACGGCCGCCGGCCATCGATCTCTCTTGTCAGAAGGGGAGGACTTTCCCTCCCCTCCTGTCTTCTTTCTCCTCTTTCCCCAGCTTTTCCCTTCCCCTTTTCCCTCCTTTTCTTCCTCTCCTCCTCCTCCTCCTTCTCCTTTCTTCTTCCTTCTTCTTTCTTCTCCCGCGGCTCTGTTTTCTTCCCCTGTTTTCCGACAGCTCCTTCTTCTTCACCGTTCTCCCTCCTTCGGCCACCGTTTTGGGTATTCCAATGCTCGTTGGAACCGTGGCGACGAGAGGAACAACCCTGAAGTGGTTTGGAACCTTGTTGGTGACTAGTTCGTGGGGAATCAGCCGAGGAGTGCGTTTCTGGTAGGTTTCTACCTACTGATGTTGTTTTTGGGTTTTCTCTAGATCTAGCCATTGGATCTTGTTGATCTTTGTGTTGTTGGATGCATCTTGCTTAGTAGAATTTCTGCTATAGATTTCATAAGCTTTGGATGAGATCTTAGTAGGATTTATGCATGTTTAATCTCAGATTTTCCGGTTTCTGCTGTTCTTGAAAAACAGCCGGTTTACGGCGAGTTTTTCGATCGGTACGTGCCTGTTCTTGGGTTGTGATGAACATAAGAGTTGTATATCATTGAATCTACTCTCTAATCCAACTGATTTCATAATTTTCTGATTTTCCTATGATTTGTGATGAATTTATTACTGGAGGGCTGTGTTGCAGCAATTAATTGGTAAGTTAGTTTGATTAACGGTTTTGATTAGTGTTTTCCCGTTAATCCAACCGTTGGATGATTGTGAATTTTGGATATGTTGATCCTGGCTTGTTGATCTACTAATGGCTAAGTTGGATCTTGAATCAAACGTCGTTTAGATGTCGAATCGACGGGATCAATTAGCCTCTAAGTAGAGGTTTTGGTGTTTTGAATATAATATTATATTTTGGATTATAATATTATATGTTTACTGTTCATTATCGTTTTCAGGGTTGCTTCCTGTTGCAGGAGTCCGCGGTTGACGACCGCGGTACCGTCGTAATGTCAGGACCCACTGCGGATCGGCTGGTAGCGGTTGATAGTACCGCTGCAGCGATCCAGTTGACTTATATCATGCCTTATCATATTGTTGTATGCCTATTTCCTGTTTGTGTATGTTCATAGCATGCATTGTTGATTTGTGCATTAGTTGCATGGTTAGGGCGTGCGTGATCTGTGGGTCGCCGTCCCGAGGCTGGAAGCTCGGATGTAGCCCTAGGACCTGGATTGAGTAGTTTGGACCCGGTTCGAATTGTGGTGTCCAGTCGATTCGATGAAAGGCTTAGATGACTGTACACTTGTTGCTTGATGATTGTAGAAGTCGTGTCGGCCTCGAGTCGGATGCTGAGGTGTAGCCGGTGTTCCACTGTGTTGACTCTTGAGTAGAGGAGTTGTCTACCCAGTGGTGCCTTTTCCCACCTGCAGTGTCGGGTTCCTGCATGTGAGTCAGCAGTGTTTGTTCCTGCTTACTGAGCACTGCTCCTGGGCCTCAGGGACACGCGGTGGGGTTTTGGGACCCCTGTATACACCCAGGTCTTACTTGAGAGCGACACTGTTATGTTTCCCTCTTCCTTCTGTGTGTCGTAGTGTAGACCCCTACTGAGCTTAGTGCTCACTCCTACCCGGGCTGCGTTTTGGAGGTGCAGGTGTCAGTTCTTCTTCTGTGGCCCCTACGGGGCAGTTGGTCAGCGGTGCGGCGACGCCAGGTGGAGTCTGAGAGGTGGTGATCATTTACTGCTTTACCCTATGTTAGATAGTCTCCTACGGGAGTAATATTGTATTTGAATCTTCCCCTCTCCGAGGATATGTATATTAAATCTTTTTGAGTTTGTAATATGTGATTCGAGGTTCATTAAATTAATGTCTTTTAATTTAGGGTGCTTTTGGTGAATTGTTAGGGAGACCAATAGGTTAGAGGGAACCCTCGCCAGCTTTTTACGCGTTTCGTTAGGTTCCGGTTCGCGTCATCCGGCCCGGTTGGGCTTTCGCGGGTCGAGGCGCAACACTTACTTTGTTCCATGTCTTGAGTGGGCTTGAAATGAATCCTAGCAAGAGTAGCGTGAGATTCTTCATGACAGTTCACAAGTACCGACGTATCGCCATCCATGGTATCTTGGGAGTTGGGGAGAAAAAAGAGGGCTGGCAATACCTTGGTTCACTCCTCAGCTCGAAGAAGCTCTGGGTCGCTGACTTCGCACCATTGATTGAGAAAATATCAAAGCGAATCATGTCATGGCAAGGTCGAAAGCTGTCTGAAGCTGGCCGAGTCAGATTGGTGAAATCGGTTCTGCGGGGAATCCCTATTCATGCGATGACCACTTCTTCTCTTCCTATTTTGGTCATCAAGAGCTTGGAAGTCCTGTGTCAGAGTTTCTTGTGGCAAGGAAAGTGGGTAGGACTTAATGCAGTGGCTTGGTGTGACGTGTACAAACCTAAGGAGTGGGGAGGACTTGGGATCATGGAATATGCAATATGGCAGAGGGCGCTCAAGGCCAAGAGGGACGTAGTCTTCATTTCAGATCAAAATTCAGTTTGGTCAAGGCTAGCGCGTGCTAAGTACGGCTGGTCTGGGGTTTTGCTGACTTACAGTAACACCAGGTCATCTTCCAAGCATTGGCAAATGATTTGTGACGCCGTTGATGATCTCCGGCTGGGCCTCAGATGGCATCCTGGGAGAGGAAGCCAGGTTAGTGTACTGCGGGATAGTTGGGTCATGGACGAGGCTTTTCGCAACGCGCCTAGCCTCATCAGCTCTCAAGTGGGAGAAATCCTTGTTGGAGATCTGCAATCGGGTGATGGATGGTATTCTACATTGTTGCATGATCGTTTCCACCCAGAGCTTGCCAATGCTATTGCTGAAATCCTTGTTGGAGATGTAGGGACTGGTGACAAGGCTACATGGGAATTCAGTGGTGATGGTGTTGTTAGCTCGTCTTCGACCTACCTGCTAGTGCTTCAATGATTTGGCCAGAGACTTGCAGAAACAGAGCACTTTAATTGGTCATGCCTTTGGCGTCTGCTGGTTGGGCCTCGAATTCGCCAGTTTTTGTGGAGAGCACTGTGGGGGAAGTTGGCAGTCAGGGAAAGCTTGTGGCACATTTACCAATTTGGTGATAAGGAATTCCAGCGATGTGGATTGGAGGAGATGGTTGAGCACGCCCTGTTTGATTGCTACTTTGTTCGATGGGTGGTTAGCCTCTTGCTGCAAGATTTGGGGGTTGGCGATTGCAACTGGAACCAGGACAACTTGAGGAGAGCATTCTCTTGGTCCTCAAGCCAGCCAGATGTTCGGAAACTTCAAGCCTACTTAGGCTATGGTGGGTGGTTAACTTGGAAGGAAAGAAATGTGAGAGTATTTGGGGAGCTCTATGAATCTGCAGAAGCAGTGGCTCATCGGACTAGACGGTTGGCGAAGGAATTTCTGGCTCGATGAAGGCTCCTAGCTTTGGGGTGGAGCGTCCAAGCGAAGGATCTTTGGTGATTCAGGTGGATGCTTCACGCGAGGTGGGTGGTGACCACAAAGCAGCGGTTGGAGTTGTGGCATGTGACTCTAGTGGAACATTGCGATGAGTACATAGTGCAGAGGTTTTGGTTCGGTCCGTATTCGAAGCTGAACTTCTCGCTGTGTGTTGGGTGTTGGAGTGGGCAAGAGTAAGAAATGATCACAGATTAATCATTGAATCGGATGCGAAGGAGGTGGTGGAGGTTCTCATGGGGCAGAGAGCTTGGTCGAGTGAAGCTGAGGAACTAGCCAAGGTAGTATGGAGGCTATTCATGGAATTCGAGTCTGTAATGGTTATTCACATTCCCAGGTCTGCTAATGTTAAAGCAGAAGGGTTGCGAGATGGTGTCGTGATGCTGGCACCGGTTTTGTATGGCAGGCTAATGATGGGCTTCATGCCCTAAACCAAATTCTGTAAATAAACAATTAGCCTCTTGCTCAACTCATCAAAAAAAAAAAACAACCGGTACACCGACAACTGTTCCACAAATCATCTCACCCATGATTAACAGAACCTCAATCTCCATGCATAACCATATATGGGTACTGAACAAATTCATGTCGGCGATGACGTAGGTTTATTGATCTCTCACATTGACCAGTCTCAGTTTACTCTTCCTAATGCTACATTTGACTTACATAATGTTCTTCATGCTCCTGTTATTAAGAAGAATTTGATTTGTCTTAGTCAATTTACTCGGGAAAATAATGTCTTTATTGAATTTCATGCCGATTATTTTTGCATGAAGGACAAAACAACGGGAAGGCAACTGCACATCGGCAAGACTAGAGATGGCCTCTACCCACTTCATCCGTCTCTCTCCTCCTCGTTGCGCCCGCAAACCTACTACTCTTATCGGGTCCCCCTTGACATAAGTAGGGGTGGCAATCCGGGTCATGACCCGTGAACCCGACCTGAGATAAACGGGGTTGGCTTTGGTATAATCGGGTTCGGGTCATAAACTAGTCGACACGTTTATGACCCGTGAATAAATGGGTCGGGTCGGGTTCAACCCGTTTACCCGTTTACTCATCACTCATCTAGTCATCTCCACTGTCGCCTGTCGCATGTCACGATCGCCTCCCTCTCCCCATCTCCCCCTCTCTCCCCTTCTCCCCGATCTCCCCCCTCTCCCCCTCCCCTCATTGCGATCTCCGATCTCTCCGATCCGCCCCTCTCCCCTCCTCTCGCAGCGATCTCCTGATCTCCCCCTCCCCTCGCGGCGATCTCCCCGATCTCCCCCTCCTCTCGCGGCGATCTCCCCGATCTCCCCCTCTCCCCCTCCCCTAGTGGCGATCTCCCCGATCCCCCCTCCCCTCACTGCGATCTCCCAGATCTCCCCCTCCCCTCGCGGCAATCTCCCTGATCTCCCCCTCCCTTCGCGATCTCCCCCTGGTAATCCATAGCCTCCACCCCCCACCGATCTCCTCCCCTCCCAGCCCTTCTCTGAAGTCCACCAGCATCTCCCTTCCCAACCTCCATCTGATAGAGTCTATCGGACGATGAAGAATCCGGAGAAGAGGGAAAAGGATGGGAGAAAGCAGTAGACGATAAGGAAGATGGAGGTGAAGGGGTAGATGGCCACATTGATCTCGGCCACCCGCGGCCCCTCTTCCTACTCCGACGCTGCTCCGACCTCCATTGAGGTCCCCTGCCTCCGAGATCCTCCGCTCCTTCATCGGATCCAGCACCCGACGCCTCCCAGCACCGTCCGCCCACCAGATCCGGCCATCAAGCGACAGCGACTCCTCCCGGCCACCCCCAGGCACGATCCACCTTCCAGCCGCTCGCGGTCACCATCACCGACGAGTTTCTCTCTTCTCCCTATAATCTTTTTTGTTTACACATAAACGGGTTAGTCGGGTCGGGCTTGGGTTTATAAACTTGACCCGTTTATTAAACGGGTCGGGTTCGGATTGGGCATATGGGTCGGGATATAGGTCCTCGACCCGACCCGTGAACCCAAATTGCCACCCCTAAACGTAAGGCACTCACGCTTGGACATCAATCTTACCAAACAGTGAATCATATTGTGCTAAATTTGATTTGCCTTTCTCTTCAAGTAAAATTCCTTTTGTTTGTGATACTTGCCAACAAGGAAAAAGTTACCGTCTGCCATTTTCGGAATACCAATTCCAATCTACTTCTCCTCTAGAACTGTTGTTTTCTGATATTTGAGGCTCATCCCCCACCATGTCTGTTAATGGCAATAAATATTATGTTTCCTTTGTCCATCATTTTAGCAAGTTCTTATGGTTATTTCCTATTTCATAAAAATATGATATTCTTTCACTTTCCAAACTCTTTCAAGGACATATGGAAAAACAACTTAATTGCAAAATTAAGGTTGTTCAATCCGATGGTGGCGGTGAGTTTCAAACCCTTCACAAATATCTCGTGTCCACTGGAATTCAGCATCGTATTTCATGCCCATAAACTTCTGCTAAAAATGGGAATGTGGAACGTCGATATAGACAAATTGTTGAGTCTAGACTGGCTCTCTTATCTCAATCATCTGTTCCTCTTAAATTTTGGGGAGATGCATTTAATGTGGCAACCTATCTATCCCTACTTCATCATTAGGCCAAATTTCTCCTTCTGAAAAATTATTCAATCGCAAACCCAATTATTCTCTCTAACGAATTTTCAGGTGTGCATGTTGGCCTTTCTTATGCCCTTTTAACAAACACAAGCTAAACTTCCGGTCCAGAATGTGTCTTTCTTGGTTTTAGCCCATTCCATTCCAAAGGGGATACAGATGTCTTGATATCAAAACAGGAAAGATTTTCATAACACGACATGTTCTTTTTGATGAACATTTCTTTCCCTTTTCACACTCCACTGTCACCTCTACACCTCAATCCTCTCTTAGGGGGGGTTTGGTTGTCTGCATCAACAGATACATGCATCAGTTGATGCAGCGTCATGGTCTAAACATGTATTTGGTTGACCAGATGCATCAACTGATGCTGCATCTGGTGATGCAAGAAAGTGACTTCATGCTGCATCAGGAGATGCAACCAAATTGGTTGCATCTCCTGATGCAGGATCAGGTGATGCAGCACACGTGAGGCACGTGCCTATTTTCCCTCTCCTCACCCACCCGTCATGCCCTCTCCTCCCCGATCCTTCTTTCCTTCTCCTCCCCGATCCTCCTTTCCCCTCTCCTCCCCGTGGAAGCTAATCCCAGTCGACGTCCCTCCGCCTCCTCTGCTGCCACCTCCCTCCTTATCCTCCTCCTCTCCATCTCAGCCAGGCTCGTCCTCGTCCATCTCCGCCAATCCCCTGTTGTGGATCATCCCTCATCCATCCACCCGCCACTCGGATCTCCCCTCTTATGGTCGCCGTAGCTCGGAACTCCCCTACTCATGTCGCCGTCGCTCGGATCTCCCCTCCTCTGGTCGGCGCCAATCGGATCTCCCCTCCTCTAGCCACCGTTCGGATATCCCATCCTCTGGCGTCGCCGCTCGGATCTCCCCTCCTCTGGATGCCGCCGCTCAGATCTCCCCTCCTCTGGATGGCGCCGCTCAGATCTCCCCTCCTCTGGTCGTAGCCCCTCGAATCTCTCCTCCTCTGGCAGCTGTTGCTAAGATATCCCCTCCTCGGACCGCCACCACTTGATATCACTCAAATGTGTCACGCACAGCGGTCGTGGTGCAGTACAACATAAGAGAGGTCGAACCCACAAAGAGACAAGCAGGAAAGATCCAGAAGCACAGATAACAATATATCGAAAACAATCAAGAGCAATAAAAGTTAAGAAAATAGATCGAAGATGTAATGATAAGATAAAGTTAATGAAAGAAATCAAAATTTGAATGAGGCTATGCTTCAGGAATCACTTCACTCGGATTTAGGTTCTTCTCTTCTCAATGGTTCATATAGTACTCAGTTAAGGGATTCACATCCCAATCACCTTAACCGAAAGATATGGAACTATAAACCTAACAAAATACAAAAGTGTCTCTTCCTACAATTGATTCTTCCTTATTATAGTTCTAACTTCATCCAACCCAAACCTAAGAATACACGATACTGGCTGTCACTACAGGCAACGCGCAGCAAAAGTTCATCAGAACAATGCCCTGACTCTATCCAACTGGATCTCTAAGAATACACAATACCAACTCTCACAATCGGCAATGCATAGTAAAGATTCCTCGGGATAGAGCCCCAACCTTGTCTTACCAGATCCCTAAGAATACACAATACCAGCTGTCACTACGGGCAATGCATAGCAAAGGTCTCGCGAGACTCGGTAGGAGAATCAAAAGAGATAACTGTGGGATCACAATATCATAAAAGAAGCATGACTGGGTTTATAATATTAATCATCCACATAGAAATCTATAATCTAAAAATAATCTTTGAAGATCCAATACATAGAAAAGAGTTTAACAATAAAGATTAAAACTATGAACCATTGTTGGAGAAGAAGCCCTAGTCCTCGCTAGATCATCCATCCGCCATGCCCGCGAATTACTCGGCCATGGATGGAGATTCCTTCATCTTCTTCCTTCGAAAAACGTCCAGAAAAAAGCCTCCAAAAACGTCCAAGAACCCTCTTTTGATTAACCCTAAGTTTCCTATTTATAGCCCAAAGTCTCTCCATTCTCGAATTAGATCTAAACCGTTGATTTTTTTTATTGGGAAAGTAGGATCGATCCTTTCATAGGTGTAGGATTGATCCTTTGCATCAAAATCTCCAATTTCTGGCTACGCCCGACTGAGATCAATCCTACTATAGGTGTCGGATCGATCCTACTCAGTAGGATAGATAGTAGGATCGATCTTATTGTGAACAGCTGAAAAGTATGTGTTCTGTCAAGTCTGCGCGTAGACGGATCGATCCTTCTATGGGTGTTGGATCGATCCTTCTTTCCAGAGTATTTACTGTTTTGTCATCCAGACTGCGCCATCGGTACTAAAATTGCCGTAACTTCCTCTAGAAATCTCGGAATCACGAACCGTAAAATTCTCCAGAAACTAGACTTCAAGAGCTTTCCAAGCATATATGGCACATCATCTTGTTCTTCATGAACAGGTTCAGTTTAATTTTTAAAGTTGATCCGTATACTCTTTTCAGCTTCTTTTAGTTCCAATTTCCTGTATTTTCCAAACAACTATGTGAAACATATAAAAGTATAAAAATAGTGCTAAAGAAGTTGATTAAAGGTGAAGATATAGCAATTTAGATGATTATAAGGTTGTTCCGTGTGCACTTTCATGCACTCATCACACCCCCCAACCAGCTTATTGATAGTCTCTAGCAATTCAAAGCGCATAAAATATAATTAAGCACACTAACGGTTCAAGGATGTAGACATATATGATTAAAATTCTGCCTTATCAAGCCAATAGTGTTTTATATAGTACAGAGCACGAAAACTTCTTATACTCATACACATACTACTAACATATGAAATCAACTTCTACACATCAAACATGCTAATCACCATCCAGAAGAACACATATGACGTGACAAATAAATGTTACGTATAGAAGCAACTTCTACCCACCATTAGTCCAAGCACACTACTATCTTCCGGACCAATCATCCAACCATCACATTTAAACAACAACATGCTTTTTTTTTCTTCAACTATTAGACATTTTACCTTTTCACGCGAGCACTCTCCGCTTCTTGAGGCGCAAAGACCCGGTTACTTAGCAAAACACTTTATAGTTTTTTTTAGCTATTAGTGGTTCTACCTTTTTACGCGAGCTTCCAACTTCCTGAGGTAAGAACACCCGGTTACTCAGTAGATCACTTAATAGTCGTTTAGGCACAGCTTGATCAAGCTCTAAAACTTTTTTTTTCTCTGCATGTAATACTCAACACTGGCAAATACTGAAATCATGATCTAGATTGACAATTACATGCTCATTCGTCTGGTGAGTATAATTACCACTACACATAAAGTGTTCGTGTGTGAATGACATAATGTTCTACCTTCAGGTTATCACGCATGCAATCAATATATGGGCCAATCCATGTGAAAGCAATATGTATAATAAGCATAAAAATTTCAGCTCATGTACAATTTCTAATAACATACTCAATTCAACACTATTAAACTCAATAAGGTAGCATGCATGAGATCATGTATGCCTACACCCCCCAATCTGAAATTCACATTGTCCTCAATGTGTGCTAATCATGTAAATAAACAGAAGGATGTTGGTTGAATTTTTATATATAGCATAAATAAAAATAGGAAATTGAAATAGGAGAGAGGCCACCTGACAGAATATCTAAAATCTTGCACAGGGCTCTTCATTGTGGCCGACTTTCTCAAGCAAGAAAGACGGAAGTCCAGGCTTCCTAAAAACATAAAATAGCAAACAAAAGCAAATGAGAATGAAAGCAAACAAACAAAAACAATCTAACCTAATCAAAAAGGAAAATGATAGATAGTAGAGAGATCATCCCTTACATAACAGGGTCTACGAAAGAAACGGTGTGCTCCTCAGGATCCGCTTTCTCTAGAATCTGTTTCAAGCGCTATCCATTAACCGTAAATAGCCTCCCATCCATTGGGTCTTCAACTTCTATAGCTCCATTCTCAAATATTCTGCTAACGGTGAAGGGGTCTGTCCAACGTGATCTCAGCTTCCCATGATGGAGATGTAGTCGTGCGACATACAGATAAGCTTGTTGTCCGACTTTAAACGTCTTCCGCAGGATCTTCTTGCCATGGTAGGCCTTTGTCTTTGCCTTGAAGTTCCTGGAACTCTCATAAGCATCATTCCTGAGTTCCTCCAACTCTGACAGCTGGCGTTTCCGTTCCTGACCTGCAATATCCAAAGTAAAATTTAATGACTTAATAGCCCATTATGTCTTATGTTCTAATTCGACTAGAAGATGACATGGTTTTCCATAAACAAGGCGAAACGGCGACATCCCCAAGGTAGTCTTGTAGGCAGTGGATATGCCCACAACACGTCTAATAGCCTCAAGGACCAGTCTTTTCGGTTAGGGTTCACTGTCTTTTCCAGTATTTGCTTTATCTCCCTATTGGCTAATTCAGCTTGGCCATTCGTCTGTGGATGATAAGAAGTGGAAATCTTATGTGTGACTCCATACCTGCGCATCAAAGCCTCAAAAGAGCGGTTACAAAAATGCGATCCCTGATCACTCATAATAACCCTAGGAGTACCAAATCTAGACAAAACATGCTCTTTAAAAAACTTGATGATAGTGAAATGATCATTATTCCTACATGCAATAGCCTCCACCCACTTAGAAACGTATTCCACAGCCAACAATATATATAAATAGCCAAAAGAAGAAGAAATAAGTCTCATAAAGTCTATACCCCGACAATCAAAAATCTCTATAGCTTGAATGGGGTTCAAAGACATCATATGTCTTCTAGATAAAGCTCCTAACGTTAGGCATCTATCATAGGATCTATAGAAAATGTTATCATCACGAAACATGGTAGGTCAGTAAAAACCACATTGAAGAATTTTAGCAGCAGTCTTTTTCATCGAGAAATGGCTTCCATATGCATGAGAGTGACAGAATGTAATTATGCTTTCTATTTCATAATCAGAGACACAACGACACATAATCTGATCATGATAATACTTAAACAGATAACGATCATCCCAATAAAATTTCTTTACCTCAACAAAAAATCTACGCTTATCCTGCGCACTCCAAACGGAAGGGATCTCACCTGTCGCTAAGTAATTAACAATATGTGCATACCAGGGCAGTCGTGCAACTGAAAAGAGTTGTTCACTAGGGAAGTCATCCATGATCGATGGCTCATTTTCCGTTACTTCCACCATCAACCTTGATAGGTGATCAGCGACAATGTTCTCCACGGGAAAGCGGGGACTGATCGAGCATCTAAGAACAAAAGCAAAACAAACTAAAAACAAAAGCAAACATACAAGCATATAACATAAAAATAACTCAAGCATTCTCAAGCATATAAGAAAATAAATCGAGCAAACTAAATTACTATATACAAGACATGGATTTTTAACCGTGCCCTTGGCGGCCGTGCCCTAGCATGATGATATGCAAAATTACTAAGTGCCATGGCCTAAAAGGTTAACCTTAGTAGTATCATCAAGGGTAATTCATCATGTGAATCCAAGTGGCATATGACAAGTAGGAGAGCTAACTTTTGCATTCTAACTCCAATAAACAAGATAGTTGGATCACTCAAATACAAATATGTGTCATCATTGTGCTCAAGTGTCAGTGACTCATCCAATGACCTATCAAAAAGGTCATCATGCTCGTGGTCAAGGATGGTAAGATCACAAAATCTGAAATAAATCCATCGAAGTTTAAAAGTATCTATCAAGGTCATGTTCTTCCTAACTATCCAAGGAGATGAAATAAACACTGGAAATATACCTTGCGGCTTAGAAGCAATGACTTGACATTCAGCCGATGGAGGTTCAATGAATACCTGGTCGCGGTGGTCTTGGAAGTCGTCCAGATCTTCCCCGTTGCTAACCGGCCCGTACTAGTCGTCCAGATCTTCTTCCAATTGATGTATCCATCCCAGTTCATGAACACTGAAAGATGTGATTACCTCGCATAGTTGGCGTGCCTTTTCCTCGTCCCTCATAAGTAACTGCATAATGAAAGAGTCAAAATTAGGCTTAGTTTTAGCCTCCTTAAGTAAGTCCAAAATCTCTGCCATAGAAAGTTGTGGAGAAACATGTGCATCGCCAGCATCAGAGACATGAACATGTGTATTAATAACATTGGAATCATGAGCATATGTATAGTGAATGTTAGTATCATGAACATGCGTATGAGCGCTAAAATTATGTGCATCACACACATTAGAATCAATAGCTTTTGCATCAATAGGAATAGAATTTTGAACATGCACACTAGCACTAAAGTCATGAGCATATGCATCATCAACATGAACATCTTGAGCATGTGTACCATAAGCATTAAAATCATGGATGTATGCATCACAAGCACTAAAGTCATCGACACATGCATCAAACATGTTATGCTCATCAACATGCACATCCTGGGAAGTAGCAACATAAGTATCATTCACATAATCATCATAAGCACTAGGATAAAAGTAGAAAGGCTCATTGTGTTGCAGATAGTTGTTGGACGTTAAGGTGACATTGGGATGCTTGTAGAATTTGGCATCAATATGGCCATGATAATCATCCCAGCACCTCGGAACCGTCTGTCTACGAGTCGTCTCAACAAGCTCATCCAAGTGCTCCATAGCTTCATCAGGCTCAATCTGCAAAAACTCACCCTTGCATCTTGTTTCAAGAATTTGACGTTCATGCTCAGTTAATCCATAATAAAAATAGCTAACTAAACGCCAATTAGCATAACCATGGTTAGGGCATGAAATTATTAAACTTTTAAATCGCTGCCATGCATCATGTAATGTCTCATCATCTTAATCTGCAAAGGATGAAATCTTTCTTTTCAATGCATTAATTTTATAATTATGAAGATACTCATTGATAGAAACATGACTCATTCTATGCTCCTCTCTCAATTCGTATATGCTTTTCTTACGAACTGTTGTTTGAGACATTCCATCTCTCGACTTAATAGAACATAACCTCAAATAGTCTTGATATAATTCATTTTCCATCCTTTCTTTTTTTCAGTTTTTTTTTGTCAGTTTTTTTTAGCAAGTAAAAATAAAACGAAAAATTAAAATAAAACAAAAAAGAAATTAAAGAAAACTAAGGAAAAAGAAATAAAAATCCAAAGAAAAGGAAACAAAGTTACCGCCTTCGATGTCTTCAATCATCATGATCTGATGATTCTGGTGCTTTTCTAAATCGTCTCCCAGGCAACGGCGATAATTTTTGACGTCGCTCAAATGTGTCACGCACAGCGGTCGCGGTGCAGTATAACATAAGAGAGGTCGAACCCACAAAGAGAAAGCAGGAAAGATCCAGAAACACAGATAACAATCAAGAGCGATAAAAGTTAAGAAAATAGATCGGAGATGTAATGATAAGATAAAGTTAACGAAAGAAATCAAGATTTGAATGAGGCTATGTGAGAGCCCGTCCCTCAAACCTGACTCGACCACGTGGGTCGAGAGCCGGTTTCCTGTTGGTTTGGTTTCGCGTCGGGCACGATCGGGCGATCGTGTGGCGGTTTTGGACCCCGGGGGCATTTTGGTAAATATGTCCTCTGGTGGTCGGTTTCACACCCGCGTTCCACACACTGACTTTGATTGATGTATGTGTTTGATTAGAATCCCTAGAGTGCGTCCGATCGGAGGATTGGAGCTCGATCGGAAAAGATCAATTTGGACGGCTGAGATAGATTTGGAATTTCTATATAAGGCCTGTCTCTTTCTTCTTTTTCCTTCTCTTCTTCTCCTGTCGTTTTCTCCTTCCCTCTCTCATTCGGCTGAGCTAGGGTTTGGAGTCTTGGACTTCGGATCGCGAATCTTGTCGGCTTGACCAGCGGGACGCGTGGAGGAGCTACCCTACTTGATCAAGTAGGTGTTTCTACCTCGATCCTTGGATCGGGTTCTCCTAGGATAGGATTATTGCTCTTTCGCTGTAGAAATATATGTTAGAATGGTTTGTAACTCTTTGTATGTGTGGGGTAACTCATTTCCTGTATTCCTACGTTGAGATTTCAGTATTTGAACGGTTGGTTTCCGTATTATCGCCGTTTTGTCGGTTTGTGTCCATTTGGACCTAGATAAGAGATTTAACCGTCGAAAACTGGATTTCTTCACTCCATTAGCTTCCCATTTGCTAAATATACTTGCTTACAAGATTTCATCTTATTCCAACGTGATTTGTACTTGAAATCCAAAGAAATGGATTCCGGCACTGTTCTGATGAACTGTGCCAAGGCTCGACGGTCGATCGGTGCATCGACCGTCAAGTGTTGTTTTACCCTTTCTGGGCCCGACGGTCGACCGTTGGATCGACCGTCGGGCTCTGTCGGGATTTTGGACTCCCACGGTCGATGGATCGATCGACCGTGGGATCTTCTCCTTTTCGCCTTTTACCTGACGGTCGACCGTCGGATCGACCGTCGCATCGACCGTCGGATCGACCGTCAGGCGCTGTTTGGTTTTGGGCTTCTCAGGGTCGATGGGTGGATCGACCGTCGCCCTTGGCTTTCTTCGCATGGGTCTCACGATCGATCGCCGGATCAACCGTGGCATCGTCCGTGGCGTCACGGTCGATCCCCGGATCGACCGTGACATCGTCCGTGACCCTTTGAACTTGGTTTTCAGGTATTTCTTGGATGGTTTTGATGGGGGATTAGTATCTAAACATGTTGGGAAGCATGTAGGGGGATTTGATGAGATTTTCAAAGGATTTCCATTTGGTTTGAGATTGATTCAAATGTTCTTTCTTTCTTTAGAAAACCTATGGTTCTACTTGCAATTAATACATGATTGATTGTAATTAAGTGCAGTTATTTGCTTAGCCATTAGCTAGCTATGAGTGCTAGCTAATGAGGAATTGTGAAACCTTAGCCTCTTGCCGGCGAGTGCCCAGAGCTATTGTATATCTGTGGAACTTATAACTGTTGATGTGGCATGTAGAGACATCTAGGATAGATGTTTGCCTAGGCCCATGCATTGTGTGCATTAGAGGCATTTGAGGTTAGGCGGGCGATGGTTTAGGTCGCCGATCCGAGGCTCTCGGGTAGCTCGGATCTAGCCTTAGGACCGTGGATGGGTAGTCAGGAGTAGGATGTGATTGTTGATCAAGTCTCTTGTCTTTTGAGGATTCACGCTAGTTGACTCTGATCGGTATTTGAGGTTTATAGGTCGTGTCGTCTTCCAAGGCCAAGTGCTAAGGATGCAACCAATGTGTTCCCGACGTGGTCCCCAGGCAGTGGTATCCCTGCTGGGTAAGGGTGATCCTGCATGGTACTGTTCCCCTGTCAGTGCTTAGGGTGATCTTGGTAGAGTGACCAAGAGAGAGGTTCATGATAGGAGCCCTTGGGACATCGGTGGGTTATGGGACCCGTGGCATCCGTTAGACTTAGGCTGGGAGACAACACTGTTGTTGTTTTCCTCCTTTCAGTGTGCCGTAGAGTAGAACCCTACTAAGCTTATCGCTCACTCCTAGCTGGGCTGCGTTTGCAGGTGCAGACGGCAGTTCTTCTTCGATGGAGCCGGCTGGGTCGGCTTTTGGCGGCGCGAGTACATCCAGAGGCGCTTGAGGTTGCTGGAGGATGATTCGTCGTATGTTTTGATATATGTTTATATGTTGTAACCATTTTGGAGATCTTTTAAGATTTTGTATAAATCTGTATATTGGAACTCAGACAGTGTACGACTTGATGTTATATTATGATTAAATCTGTTTAGCCTCTGGAATACAATTGTTTAAATTATTTATCTTTTCCGCTTTGTATCGCGCCGGTTGATGATGAATAGTGTTAGGACCCTCACGCCCCGTCCTGGATGGGTTTTCTGGGTCGGGGTGTGACAACTTGGTATCAGGCAGGCTGTAGGTCCCAGGGATAGGATTAGCCTTGCGGTTGAGATTTGAGCGCGGTTTGGGATAGTTCTAGGAGTAGAGCATCCCTGTGTGCTTGACTGTGCTCTTGTGTGTTATGCTTTTATTTTATTGATTGCTGCTGTGTTTTGTTTTCTTATGGGTTGACACTTGTTGTCTCTGTTGAGCGTGCAGATGCCAGGGAGCAGGGCTAGCTGTCCAGTGTTGGGTCAGGGTACCGCGCGCGACCAACGCGCTGCCCGACGGGCCTTAGGGGCCAACACAGCCGTGCCCCGTGTACCTGCACGAGAGCCAGAGCCGAGGATTGAGGTCGTGCTGGAGGAGGATGCTTCGTTCATCGCCGAGGAGGTCTCTCCTCCACTCGACTAGCGTGCTGTTGCGACAGCGGCGGTCGACTTCCAGAGGCTGAACCCTCCTAGGTTCAGCGGTACTGGAGGCGACCCAGCGGTGGCGGACGACTGGCTGGAGGGAGTCAGTCGCGTCCTTGACACTCTTTTCGTCCAGGATGACCGAGTTAGGGTCAGACTTGCCGCGTTCCAGCTCGACGGGGACGCTTTGGACTGGTGGCACTCTTTTCAGGCTGCCAGGGACGGGAGTGACCCATCGTGGGCCGTGTTCCGTTCTTCGTTTCTCGGCGCGAACTTTCCCCGCAGTGCGCGCTCGGCCCTTGTCCGTGAGTACCAGACCCTTTCTCAGGGTACTCAGTCGGTAGTGTAGTACGCGGCTAGGTTCACGAGACTTGCCAGATTTGCCAGGGCGGTGTCGGCGGATCCCCTTGCTAGAGCTGAGCAGTTCCAGTGGGGGCTTAGGCCCGAGCTCAGGCATCTGATCGCGGCTCAGCGATCTTGCACGTACGCAGAGCTGTTGGACTGTGCCTTGGCAGTTGAGGCTCAGTTGCAGGAGCCAGGGCCTAGGGCAGTCCAGCCTGCGTCGTCTGCGAGCACCAGTGGCAGAGTGCAGACGTCCGGAGGAGGCCAGAGCCAGCAGCTAGCGCTTGGTCCTCCTGTGTGCTTTGAGTGCCGGCAGACGGGGCACTTTCACAGAGACTGTCCGACGTTGAGGGCACAGTTCGCCCGTGGCGGAGGAGGCGGAGGTTGGCGGACACCAGGAGCCGGGAGAGGCAGAGGTCGCGGCGGAGGTCGAGGCGGACCCAGAGGGGGAGTGTACGCACTTCCAGACCGCGAGTACCCAGACTTTGTTCAGCCACCCTTTCAGCCTTACCAGTACCAGCCACCCCAGCAGGCTCTAGCACTTCCACCAGTTCCAGTTGACCCTCCTGTTCTCAGAGGTACCTTCCAGCTTTTCAGTTCATTTGTAGATGTTCTGATAGATTCTGGGGCATCTCATTCCTTTGTAGCTAACGACTGTGTGGCATCGCTAGGGCTAGAGACTGAGCCACTGGGGGTCACACTACACTTCGACACACCCGTCGGCGGAGGAGCTCGTGTTGAGCTGATCTGCCGTTCTTGCGAGTTGGAGGTTGGGGGCCTCCGTGTCTTTCTAGACCTTCGGGTGCTAGACTTGGTCGGGTTCGACGTGATTCTCGGTATGGATTGGCTGACTTCATACCGAGCCGTCATCGACTGTGGCCGTCGTAGGGTGACTGCTTGGACACCAGACGGCGCTCGTTTCGTTCTGTTGGGGGATCGCCAGTCGGTCGATTCCCTCTTGTGTGCTTGTCTTCCCAGGCGCGAGGGCCAGCTGTCAGCTTTACTGGCGCGCCTTTCCTTGTTCGCTGCAGAGGGCAGTTTGCCTACAGTTGTTTGTGAGTTTGCTGACGTCTTTCCAGACGAGCTACCGGGCCTTCCTCCTTCCAGCGCAGTAGACTTACAGATAGATCTTGTACCGGGTACCGGGCCGATCTCTCTGCCAGCTTTCAGGATGGCACCAGCAGAGCAGAGGGAGCTGAGGGTCTAGCTGGACGGGTTGATCGGCAGAGGTTTCATCCGTCCCAGCACGTCACCTTGGGCAGCTCCTGTATTGTTCGCAAAGAAGAAGGACGGTACGCTTCGTCTTTACATTGATTACAGGAAGCTGAACAGGGTAACGGTGAAGAACAAGTATCCGATGTCGAGGATCGATGACTTGTTCGACCAGCTCCGAGGCTCTTCGGTCTTTTCGAAGATCGATCTCCGTACCGGCTATCACCAGTTGCGGATTCGGGATTGCGACATCCCGAAGACGGCTTTCCGTACGAGGTACGGGTTGTACGAGTTCACGGTGATGCCGTTCGGCTTGACGAACGCACCGGCGGCGTTCATGGATCTGATGCAGAGGGTCTTCCGACCGTACTTAGATCAGTTTGTGGTGATCTTCGTCGACGACATCCTAGTTTACTCACGTACCGCGGAGGAGCACGGGCAGCATCTGAGGACAGTGTTGCAGTTGTTGAGGGGGCATAGGCTGTATGCCAAGGCCTCCAAATGTGAGTTTTGGCTTCCTGAGGTGCAGTTTCTGGGGCACGTGGTGTCAGCGGCATGTATTTTAGTTGATCCAGTCAAGATCGAGGCAGTGCTACAGTGGCAGAGACCGGCGACAGTGTTCGAGGTCCGCAGCTTCCTCGGCTTGGCGGGTTACTACCGGAGGTTCGTGCGGGACTTCTCCAGGGTTGCAGGGCTGCTGACCAGGTTGACACAGAAGGCGGTCCCATTTGTTTGGGACGAGGCTTGTGAGCAGGCGTTCATCCAGTTGAGGACCAGGCTGACGAATGCACCGATCCTTATAGTTCCAGAGCGGGGCGTCGGCTACAGTGTCTACTGCGACGCCAGTGGGGAGGGTCTAGGCTGTGTGCTTATGCAGGAGGGCCATATGGTGACCTATGGTTCCAGACAGCTGAAGGCCCATGAGAGGAACTATCCAGTCCACGATCTCGAGCTTGCGGCGGTTGTCTTCGCCCTGAAGACGTGGCGGCACTACCTCTACGGTGAGCGGTTCTCGGTGTACTCTGATCATACGAGCTTGAGGCACGTGTTTACCCGGCGTGACCTCAACCTCAGGCAGCGGCGGTGGATGGAGCTTCTAGAGAACTACGACTTCGAGTTGCATTACCACCCTGGTAAGGTAAACGTCGTGGCAGACGCTCTCAGCAGGCAGACCAGAGACAGTAGAGTGACCTTGGCAGCAGTATCAGCTCGGCAGTGGCAGATGCTGGAGACAGTCAGTCAGTTTGGACTTGACTTCGAGGACCGGGCGACAGGTGGTTTCCTGTATGCTGTTCGCAGCATTCCAGTTCTTTTGGCCAGGGTGATCGAGGCACAGGCTGGAGACCCAGAGCTCGTGGAGACCTGTGCGGCGGTCGGCACCGAGCACGCGGTTGAGGGCTGGATAGTATCGACAGACAGTGGGCTACTCTTCAGAGGCAGAGTTGCAGTTCCAGCTGACCCGGCGTTGCGAGAGGAGATCCTTCACGAGTTCCACCACTCCTGCTTCGCCGTTCACCCAGGGAGCACCAAGATGTACCACGACCTTCGCCGACAGTTCTGGTGGTGCGGGATGAAGAGGTCAGTAGCTGAGTTCGTCTCCAGATGCCTCACCTGTCAGAGGGTGAAGGCAGAGCACAGGCGGACCCCAGGTTTGTTGCAGCCACTTCCCGTGCCAGAGTGGAAGTGGGAGCATATAGCTATGGACTTCGTCACCGGGCTACCCAGGTCACCGAGGGGGAATGATGCGATTTGGGTCATCGTCGATCGACTGACCAAATCGGCTCATTTACTCCCCATGAGGACTACAGATCCAGTTGCCAGACTGAGTCAGAGGTACATTGACTAGGTAGTACGACTGCACGGTATCCCAGTGTCGATAGTGTCAGACAGAGATCCCAGATTCACTGGCCGGTTCTGGAGCAGCTTCCAGGACTCCTTGGGGACAGCACTGACGTTCAGCACAGCTTTTCACCTTCAGACAGATGGGCAGTCATAGCGGACTATCCAGATCTTGGAAGACATGCTCAGAGCATGTGTGCTAGACGCTGGAGGTACTTGGGAGCAGCACGTGACTTTGGTGGAGTTTGCCTACAACAACAATTTCCATGCCAGTTTGGGTTTTGCACCATTTGAGGCATTGTACGGCAGACCGTGTCGCTCACCGGTGTGTTGGACTGAGGTTGGGGAGGCGTCCCTTACCGGTCCGGACATCATCAGACAGTCGTTAGAGAGGCTGGCTCAGATCAGGCAGAGGCTTCTGACTGCACAGAGCAGGCAGAAGAGCTACGCAGACCGCAGGCGACGACCCCTGGAGTTCGCAGTTGGCGACAGAGTGCTACTGAAGGTGTCCCCGCGCAGAGGGTCGATCAGGTTCGGTAGCAGGGGTAAGCTAGCTCCGAGGTTCACGGGTCCTTTTGAGATCATCAGGCGCGTCGGAGCAGTCGCCTACCAGTTGGCTCTACCTCCGCACATGTCAGCAGTTCACCCCACCTTCCACGTGTCTATGCTGAGGAAGTATATTCCAGATCCTTCTCACGAGATCAGACACGACGACCTCGAGGTTGAGGAGGATGCCACCTACATAGAGCAGCCAGTACAGATCATGGATAGACGGGATCAGGTGCTCAGAGGCAGATCGTTACCGTTGGTCATGGTCAGGTGGAGACATGGCAGTGCAGAGAGTCTGACTTGGGAGCGAGAGGATCGCATGCATCGGGAGTTTCCCTGACTGTTCACCTCTTCAGGTAGTTTCCTTGTTGTGGGCGTTGGCGCCCCCAGCTGTAGCCTTGTTTGTGCAGGTAGGCTTAGTTGTTTCTCTTTTCCCCGGCTTCAACCTTGAATTTCGGGACGAAATTCTTTTTAAGGTGTTTAGGTTGTGAGGGCCCGTCCCTCAGATCAGACTCGACAACGTGGGTCGAGAGCCGGTTTCCTGTTGGTTTGGTTCCGCGTCGGGCACGATCGGGCGATCGTGTGGCGGTTTTGGACCCCGGGGGCATTTTGGTAAATATGTCCTCTGGTGGTCGGTTTCACACCCGCGTTCCACACACTGACTTTGATTGATGTATGTGTTTGATTAGAATCCCTAGGGTGCGTCCGATCGGAGGATCGGAGCTCGATCGGAAAAGATCGATTTGGACGGCTGAGATAGATTTGGAATTTCTATATAAGGCCTGTCTCTTTCTTCTTTTTCCTTCTCTTCTTCTCCTGTCATTTTCTCCTTCCCTCTCTCATTCGGCTGAGCTAGGGTTTGGAGTCTTGGACTTCGGATCACGGATCTTGTCGGCTTGACCAGCGGGACGCGTGGAGGAGCTACCCTACTTGATCAAGTAGGTGTTTCTACCTCGATCCTTGGATCGGGTTCTCCTAGGATAGGATTATTGCTCTTTCGCTGTAGGAATACATGTTAGAATGGTTTGTAACTCTTTGTATGTGTGGGGTAACTCATTTCCTGTATTCCTACGTTGAGATTTCAGTATTTGAACGGTTGGTTTCCATATTATCGCCGTTTTGTCGGTTTTTGTCCATTTGGACCTACATAAGAGATTTAACCGTCGAAAACTGGATTTCTTCACTCCATTAGCTTCCCCTTTGCTAAATATACTTGCTTGCAAGATTTCATCTTATTCCAACGTGATTTGATACTTGAAATCCAAAGAAATGGATTTCCGACACTGTTCTGATGAACTGTGCCAAGGCTCGACGGTCGATCGGTGCATCGACCGTCAAGTGTTGTTTTACCCTTTCTGGGCCCGACGATCGACCGTCGCATCGACCGTCGGGCTATGTTGGGATTTTGGACTCCCACGGTCGATGGATCGATCGACCGTGGGATCTTCTCCTTTTCGCCTTTTACCTGACGGTCGACCGTCGGATCGACCGTCGCATCGACCGTCAGGCGCTGTTTGGTTTTGGGCTTCTCAGGGTCGATGGGTGGATCGACCGTCGCCCTTGGCTTTCTTCGCATGGGTCTCACGGTCGATCGCCGGATCGACCGTGGCATCGTCCGTGGCCTCACGGTCGATCCCCGGATCGACCGTGACATCTTCTGTGACCCTTTGAACTTGATTTTCAGGTATTTTTTGGATGGTTTTGATGAGGGATTAGTATCTAAACATGTTGGGAAGCATGTAGGGGGATTTGATGAGATTTTCAAAGGATTTCCATTTGGTTTGAGATTGATTCAAATGTTCTTTCTTTCTTTAGAAAACCTATGGTTCTACTTGCAATTAATACATGATTGATTGTAATTAAGTGCAGTTATTTGCTTAGCCATTAGCTAGCTATGAGTGCTAGCTAATGAGGAATTGTAGAACCTTAGCCTCTTGCCGGCGAGTGCCGAGGGCTATTGTATATCTGTGGAACTTATAACTGTTGATGTAGCATGTAGAGACATCTAGGATAGATGTTTGCCTAGGCCCATGCATTGTGTGCATTAGAGGCATTTGAGGTTAGGCGGGCGATGGTTTAGGTCGCCGATCCGAGGCTCTCGGGTAGCTCGGATCTAGCCTTAGGACCGTGGATGGATAGTCAGGAGTAGGATGTGATTATTGATCAAGTCTCTTGTCTTTTGAGGATTCACGCTAGTTGACTCTGATCGGTATTTGAGGTTTATAGGTCGTGTCGTCTTCCAAGGCCAAGTGCTAATGATGCAACCGATGTGTTCCCGACGTGGTCCCCAGGCAGTGGTATCCCTGCTGGGTAAGGGTGATCCTGCATGGTACTGTTCCCCTGTCAGTGCTTAGGGTGATCTTGGTAGAGTGACCAAGAGAGAGGTTCATGAAAGGAGCCCTTGGGACATCGGTGGGTTATGGGACCCGTGGCATCCGTTAGACTTAGGCTGGGAGACAACACTGTTGTTGTTTTCCTCCTTTCAGTGTGCCGTAGAGTAGAACCCTACTAAGCTTATCGCTCACTCCTACCCGGGCTGCGTTTGCAGGTGCAGGCGGCAGTTCTTCTTCGGTGGAGCCGGCTGGGTCGGCTTTTGGCGGCGCGAGTACATCCAGAGGCGCTTGAGGTTGCTGGAGGATGATTCGTCGTACATTTTGATATATGTTTATATGTTGTAACCATTTTGGAGATCTTTTGGGATTTTGTATAAATCTGTATATTGGAACTCAGACAGTGTACGACTTGATGTTATATTATGATTAAATCTGTTTAGCCTCTGCAATATAATTGTTTAAATTATTTATCTTTTCCGCTTTGTATCGCGCCGGTTGATGATGAATAGTGTTAGGACCCTCACGCCCCGTCCTGGATGGGTTTTCTGGGTCGGGGTGTGACAGGCTAGGCTTCAGGAATCACTTCACTCAGATTTAGGTTCTTCTCTTCTCAATGGTTCATATAATACTCAGTTAAGGGATTCACATCCCAATCACCTTAACCGGAAGATATGGAACTATAAACCTAACAAAATACAAAAGTGTCTCTTCCTACAATTGATTCTTCTTTATTATAGTTCTAACTTCATCCAACCCAAACCTAAGAACACACGATACTGGCTGTCACTACAGGCAACACGCAGCAAAAGTTCATCGGGACAAAGCCCTAACTCTATCTAACCGGATCTCTAAGAATACACAATACCAACTCTCACAATCGGCAATGCATAGCAAAGATTCCTCGAGATAGAGCCCCAACCTTGTCTTATCAGATCCATAAGAATACACAATACCAGCTGTCACTACGGGCAATGCATAGAAAAGGTCTCGAGAAACTCGATAGGAGAATCAAAAGAGATAACTATGGGATCACAATATCATAAAAGAAGCATGACTGAGTTTATAATATTAACCATCCACTTAGAAATCTATAATCTGAAAATAATCTTTGAATATCCAATACATAGAAAAGAGTTTAACAATAAAGATTAAAACTATGAACCATTGTTGGAGAAGAAGCCCTAGTTCTCGTTAGATCATCCGTCCACCTTGCCACGAATGGAGATTCCTTCATCTTCTTCCTTTAAAAAACGTCCAGAAAAAAGCCTCCAAAAACGTCCAAGAACCCCCTTTTGATTAACCCTAAGTTTCCTATTTATAGCCCAAAGTCTCTCCATCCTCAGATTAGATCTAAACCGTTGATTTTCTTCACTGGGAAAGTAGGATCGATCCTTTCATAGGTGTAGGATCGATCCTTTGCATCAAAATCTTCAATTTCTGACTACGCCCGACTTGGATCGATCCTACTATAGGTGTCGGATCGATCCTACTCAGTAGGATGGATAGTAGAATCGATCCTACTATGAACAGCTGGAAAATATGTGTGTTCTGTCAGGTCTGCGCATAGACGGATCAATCCTTCTATGGGTGTCGGATCGATCCTTCTTTTCAGAGTATTTACTGTTTTGCCATCCAGACTGCGCCGTTGGTACTAAAATTGTTGTAACTTCCTCTATGAAACTCGGAATCACGAACCGTAAAATTCTCCAGAAACTAGACTTCAAGAGCTTTCCAATTATATATGGAATATCATCTGGTTCTTCATGAGCAGGTACAGTTTAATCTTTAAAGTTGATCCGTATACTCTCTTCCAGCTTCTTTTAGCTCCAATTTCCTGGATTTTTCAAAAAACTATGTGAAGCATATAAAAGTATAAAAATAATGCTAAAGAAGTTGATTAAGGGTGAAGATATAGCAATTGAGATGGTTATAAGGTTGTTCAGTGTGCACTTTCATGCACCCATCACCGCTCGGATCTCCCCCCCCCCTCTAGCGCCGATCGGATCTCCCCACCTCTGTCCCCCCGTCGGCTCTCCTCTGGAGTCGTGATCTCCACTGACCCACCGTCTTCCACGCCGGCGTCTCCAATCCGTTCAAAGCTCTTCCCCTGCGCCCCCTGTTCATGGACCTCCGGCGAGTTTGGCGCCCCTGTTCGTGGATCTCCGACGAGTTTGGCGCCCCTGTTCGTGGATCTCCGACGAGTTTGGTGCCCTGTTTGTGGATCTCCAGCGTGTGCTATAGTGAGGAGATCGCTCGAGTTATTCCCTGCCTTTGAAATCCAAAGCTCCGACGAGTTCGACCGGTGCTGTGGAGGAGCATGACGTTTTCGCCTTTTGTATCAACTGATGCAATACATATCAATCAAACAGAAAACCAACTAATATTGTATCAGTTGATACAAGCAACCAAACAAACAGCTAATGCTAATACTACATCAACTGATGCACTGCATCAACCAAACGCCCCCTTAGACTTTTTCTCTCTTACATTGTACTCTCAAGACCATGCCATCCTTATCCCATACCTCCACATTAATGTGGCACCCTCCCAACTTCTTTATTACCAACTCACCACCTTCCACAAATTCTGCAAACCACGAGCACTCTCCACAAGAAAATTCCTCCTTAAATGACTCCACTAATGCCTCTCCATTACCTCCCTTACCTCCTTTCAATTCAAATCACACCTCTCAAGATCCTGGCCCTCCCAATTCCTCTCCACCTATTCAGGCTCAATCTCAAGATCTTGCTCTGGTGCTAGCAAGTAATTTTCCCCGCTCTGGTGCCAGCTAGCAATTTGCCCCGCCCCGTCGGCCCGACGGGGTCCCACCCCACCCCGTCTCTAATGGGGCGGGTTCAGGGACCCTAAACGGGTTTGGAATCGAGTTTTGGGGAAGTGTGTAAAACCCCGATCGGGATCAGGGCAGGGTCAGGGAAGGACACCCCCATCCCATTCCGCTCCGATTTGATATTTTTAATAATTAATATAGTGATATATTACCCCACTATAATTCGTTTTCCTAAAAAGTCTTAACCTAATCATGTTTGGATAATATTTTTGAGTTGTTATTGATACAATTCATGCTTGGATCATTTCATAGAGACAAGTTTTGTTTGGATTGCTTTTCAAGATGATAAATTTTTAGAGTGTTATTAGATATAATGTATTCAATGTGTTAAAAAAATTTGGAGCGGGGTAGGGGTGGGGTTCAGGTGTGCGGGGCGGGGTCAGGATCGGGGTGCAGTAACTATCAGGACGGGGCGGGATCGGGGTTCTAGGTTAGGTTGCAGGATCAGGGGAAGGGGGACCCACCCCACCCCGCCCCTTTACCATCCCTATGCGTGTACATCCTATGGTCACACATTCTCAGCATCAAATTTCAAAGCCGAGCAGCATACTGATGGCACAGTTAAGTACCCTCTACCACATGCCCTCTACCACAAGCTTTGGATCTTGAGTTCACTGCACTTCTGAAAAATAGCACATGATCTTTGGTTCCCTATGACTCTACTATGAATGTTGTTGGAAATAAATGGGTTCTTAGAACAAAGAATAATCCTGATGGCTCTCTCAACAAATGCAAAGCAAGATTAGTTTCCAAGGGTTATCATCAAGCCCCTGGCATTGACCATGCAGATACTTTCAGCCCAGTTAAATAACTGACAACAATTCGTTGGGTCTTATCTCATGCTATTTCTCAATGTTGGTCCATTCGGCTGTTAGCCATAAATATAACGATTTGGACGATTAACAAGATCAATGGTAATTTTGTAAATATTGTCAATCGGCCAATAGATATTTCAGTGTTGACACAACTGAAGTATTTTAGTCATAACTTCTACATAAAGTATCCAAATGAGTTGATTAGTAAACCATTGGAAAGAGGATGAAAAGATCTACAACTTTCATGTTGACAAGATCTTCAGATTCCATCGTTTACTATGTCAAACCGGCAATCGAAGTGCCAGTGGCAAATTAGTAAATAATGACCGATATTCTAAACGTCATCGTCCAAGGAACAGACAATGTTATCGTCCATTTGCCCATCGGCCAAAACTCATCTGCCATATTTTTGTTGATAATTATTTTAATAAGACATCGATGTATTTTGACCATTTTTATCATAACTTTCTCATACGATGTACAAATGAGTTGGTTTTTAAACCGATGGAAAGAGAATTCGAAAACCTACAACTTTCATGTTCAGAGTTTTATCAAATTCTAAGGTTATGATCGACCAAATTGCAGTGGAAGACAAGACACTCTATCTGATGGCAGTTTCATAAATAGTCAGATATCACCCAATTATGCATTTCTAACATTTTCAGATTCACAACTGACAGTTGCAGTGGGTAGTTCGGGTAGTTTGGGTGGTTTCAAAGCAGTTACCAGAAGCTCTATAAAAGGCCAAAAAGATGAAGAAAAAAGGGCCCCGACCATCAAAGCAAACCAGCTTTTCTACGTAGCTTTTATATTTATCAATGTAGCCCTATTTATCTTAATGAAGCTTTTATTCCTTTTAATTCTTGCAACCAATCCTTCATTTTTAGGAGTAGTGTTATAATAATTTCTTCCATAGGAGTAGTATTACCATAATTTCCTAAGAGTAGTGCTACCATAATTCTATTCATAGGAGTAGATCTATCATTCATAGGAGTAGATTTACCATAGAATCACATACTTCACTTTCCATTTACCACTTCCTATTTTCCATTTTTCACTTCATTTTCATTTTCTCATCCAATCTCAACAGCTTCAACACCTCTGTTCGAACGTAGTTTGAAGGAATTGGACTAAATCACAATCTCCTGACTCTTGATGTTAGACTATTTTGATATTTTTTTCCTTCATCGATCAATGACATGCTATGCATGATCTCTGCTCTAACATCGGTAAATTGACGTCAACAATGCCTTTTTGCATGGGCACTTGATGGAGGAAGTTTACGTGGCACAACCTCATGTTTATGATTATCCTCAGTTTCCAACACATGAATGTCATTTCCATAAGGCTATGTATGGCTTGAAGCAGGCTCGGCGTGCATGGTATACTAGTCTTCAGGAAAAGTTGTTGGATTATAGTTTTATCTTATCTCAGTCTGACACTTTACTATTCATCTACAAACACGTTAGCGTTCTGGTGCATGTTCATGATATAATCATCACTAGTACTCGTGATTCGGCTATCATCTCTTTTATTCAAGCTATGCATCTTGAGTTTTCTATCAAGGATTCGGGGAATTTAAATTGTTTTTTGGGTGTAGAAGTTCACCTTACCAAGGATAGCCTTATCTTGTCTCAACGTGGATATATTTTGAACCTCTTATCACGCACACGTATGGACTTGGCCAAACCCCTCACTACTCTTATGTTGTCATCAGCAGATCTCTCCAAATTCGGTGGTGTTGCATGTCCAGATCCTCATCTTTATCGGAGTACAGTCGGGACGCTTCAATACTTATCCTTAACTAGACCAGATATTAGCTTCTCTTTTAATAAAGTATGTCAATTTATGCAAAAGCCATCTGATCAACACTGGTATGCGATGAAAAGAATTCTACAGTATTTAAAACATACCACAAATCATGGACTTCTTCTTAGGAAGAGCCCTTCTAGTCAACTGTCCGCCTATTCAGATGCCGATTGGGCAGCTTGCCTCGATGACCGCAGATCTATAGGGGCTTATTGTCTCTATTTTGGCCATAACTTTATCTCTTGGTGCTGCAAAAAGCAACCAACTGTTGCTAGATCAAGCACCGAGGATGAGTACAAAGTTGTTGCCAACGCCACTGCCGAGGCAACTTGAGTTGAGACGTTGCTTCTGAATTTAGGATTTAGGTTAAAAAATACTTTGGTACTCTATAGTTTTCAGGATTTGTAGTTTAGTACTACGGAGTTTAACAATTATCAAAAAATGCTTGAAGTTACAAAACTGATCATTTTGATCCAATGGGCTAACTCCGTTATCAGTATTTCACGGCAAACCAGTTATATGTTATTTTTGACTGGTTTTCAGAGCTGACGTGGCAATAATATATACATACATATATAGGGGGGGGGGGGGGGGGGGCCGAGAAGCTCTCGTCGTCAAGATCCACTCCATGCAGGTCGGAGCGCCGTCAAGCTTGACCACCTCCGGGATGAATACCATGTACCTATGGATGCAGGTCCCACCAAGGCCCGTCCACCGTCGGTGACTCCACCATCCTCAGGCACTTCCACATGGCATTGTTGCACTTGAACCCGCTGCCGAAGCTGATCTGCCACACCTGGTCGTCGCGCTACATCCTGCCCTTGGCTTCGATGTAGCTGAGCTCGTACGAGAGTGAGCTGCTGGAGGTGTTGCTGAACCGGTGCAGCGTCATCTGGGAGGCCTCGACGTGCTCTGCCGAGAGCTACAGGTTCTTCTACAGCTCGTCCACGTGCTCCGGGATGTATGGCTTCCATCTAGGGTTGATCAGCTTCCGGCCGACGAGGGCAAACAGGAACAATAGTTGCTTGGACACCGGGAGGATGAGGGAGTCGATGGTGGTGATGTTGGACTTGAGGGCGTCGCCGACGATGGCCATGAGGTTTTTAGAGAGGTTGATGCCGCAGTTGCCGTCGACGTCCTCCTCCTGGTGGACACAGCAGTAGGCCTTGTCGTCGGCGCCTTTGTTCGTGCGGACAACGTGGACGAGGCGGTACTTGGCACGGCGCGCCTATAGGCGGCGGTTCGAGAGGAGCACCGTCGCGGCACCGAGCCGGAATAGGCAGTTGGGGAGGAGCATTGTGCGCTTGTTGCCTAGCCCCGGCCCATGCCCACGGCACCATCGCCGGCCAACACGGCACGCCCACGCGCCCCACCCCCCCCCCCGCCCCTACTCTCTTTCTTTCCTTCCTTCCCTAGCCCCGACCCCCTCTTCTTCCTTGGTTCCGACGCCGCACGGCCCTCGTGGAGAGGCAGCGACCAAAAGGTCACTTGCTTGCTCCCCCAGGAGCCTCCCAGCCCATCACGCCGCTCGACCGCAACCCCATCACCCCCGAACGGTCCCACCCAGCACCGTCTCACTGGTCGCCGCCTCCTTCCCTTCCTTCCTCCTCCTTCTTTCCTCCTTCTCTCCCTCCAGACACTTCCCCTTCTCTTACTCCTACTCCAACCTCAACCTCCACCTCTATATAACCCGGCCACTCCTCCCCTTCTCCTCTTTCTCCACTCCTCTCTCTCCTCTCTTACACACCCACGCCGACCCTCCTTGTCGCCGTCATCGTTCCCGACGCCGGTTCCTTACAGCCGCCATCGACCCCTACACCGACTTCCTCCCATCGCCACCACCTCCCTTGCGCCAGCCTCTTCTCTCTCTCTCTCTCTCTCTCTCACGTCACCTGAAAACAGTCAAAATTAACATATTACCGATTTGCCGTGAAAGGCTGATAACGGAGTTAGCCCATTGGATCAAAATGATCGGTTTTATAACTTCATGTATTTTTTGATAATTGTTAAACTTTGTGGTACTAAACTACAAACCCTGAAAACTATAGGGTACCAAAGTGTTTTTTGACCTAGGATTTATTTATCACAACCTCCTATTCTTTTGTGTGACAACATCGGGGCAACTTATGTTTCTGCCAATCCGATGTTTCACACACGAATGAAGCATGTTGAGATCGGATTACCATTTTGTACGTGAAAAGGTGCAGCAAAAGACGCTTGATGTTTGATTTCTATCTAACCGTGATCAGCTAGCTGATATTCTCACCAAGTCACTTGCTGCTTCTAGATTTATCAATCTACGAAACAAGCTCAACGTTTCCACCTCATTGAACTTGGGGGTAATGACAATACAATATACAATTAAGGAGCAGATCAAGCCTAAATCTGAGGAGAACCGGTTACAAAACTTTTGAATATTTTGAACCGTATAAATTACTCTATACTTATCTCCTGTATCCTGTAATTATTACCTTTCCTTTCCTCTCTCTTGTGTGTGTGGCACAAACACACAATTCAAGGCTCCTCACCGATTGTGTGAGAGCAAATCATTACCAAATTCCTTTGTCTATATATAGGCTTCTGTATAGATCTTTCTTAATTAGTTGCTATCATTTCCTATACTCAAGCCGGCCTGTTGGCTTATCCAATTAAAATGTAAGCAGTTACTATTACATGAATTACGTCCATGTGAGGTGAGCATTGTTTTAACCAGTTCGTTGAAGGCCAACCGCCAACGTACGTAAATTTGAAGATCAATTAGGAAAGAGAAGTAAAGGAACTTGGATAGTTGGATTGATATTTAAGGGAGGGAAAATTGTATATGAAATATAGTTGGGGAATCACTCATCCTAATTTAGAGGATACTCGCTCACGCTTGAGAAAAGAATCAGTGAAGTCTCTAATCAAGGGCGGAGCCAGGAACTTTTTCTACCCAGGGCTAACTAAAGCTAAAGGGAAAATGGTAAACTACACTACCTGACTATCCCATGGGATGAAAGCACTTCCTGAGAACCTCTAACAGTATTGCAAATTAGAAATATTTCAATAAGCTACAAATAAAGGGGTAACTATAATAAATCTAAGTTGTTAATATACATAATATATCTAACTCTTCCGAATACATCTAAGTTGTTAATATACAGAATGCTCAAGCATCTTTAGTTAGTATTAAAAGAGAATGAATTAGATAAGAAACTTAATTCAACTTAAACTCAAGAACAAGATTTTCCCTCATGCATATAAGCATGTAGATTGTTTCTCTCTCGATAATGTTCTGTACACTTCTGTCCTATTGAGAAGAAATGAAGTTAACAAGAATACAACTCAGTAAAGGATAATGTCATCAAGCTAATGAAGAAGTGAAATCCTAAATTTGGAGTGCATCCCAAACTATTGTTGAATGAAAACATAAAGCACTTCGTCCTGTTGAAAACCAGGCTCAAAGACTCTGACTCTGTACATCACATCATTAGTTTTTTTTGACAAAAACTAGGTTCAAACACATACATGGTAGAATAAGGTATGAGAGCATAAAATACATCTTTTAAGCTTAAAAAGAAATATTAGGCGCGTTGTAGTCAAACCTGAATTTTATATTTGCTTAGAAATCCCAATTGCTCAAAGAACATTGATGGAAGTTCAGACAAGAAAAAGACACTTTCGTGCACAATAAAAGTGCCCAAAGTAGCCAATTGAAAATCGCTAAAATGAGTGGTGAGAACTACATCATCAAAGAAAAGTATCAGAAGATATCTGAATAATTAGTAAAAAAATGGGAAGCCAAACTAAGAAGAATTATTGAAATATGCAGAGTGTTGTATGGCAGTGTAATTTGCCCCTGTTATAGCTGTTTAGTATCATTTGCAGAAAGCACTCACATCAAAATAGAGGCAGGTAAAGAAAGTGCAAACTATATACCACAATGTTGTCACCCAAGCGATAACACAACCTAACAGGTGCCATCACATCAACTTGTGTTCGATGAAAATGCATACTACTCTTTCACATGCAGGGAACAGAATCCAGTGTGCCTAGGTACACAAACTAATAATTTACTTGGGCTTAGAGTGAAAAGGATCTTGAGTAGCTAGAAAAGTGCATACCTTTTAAAAAATGTTATTTAAGTTGTGCCCTGCGGTTCTTTAGAGAATATAACTCAACAATTATCGAAACAAAATTAATATTTTCAGCCAGCTCTCGTTCAATGTAGATAACCATAGAATCTGTTAAGAACTCTTCTTCCATTCTATTACGAAGAACAGCTTTAACATGCTTCATAGCTGAAAATGCTCGTTCTGTTGTTGCAGCGGTAACAGGAAGAGTTAAAACAAAACAAATCAACTTGTCGATTAGATTGTAGTGTTGAGACTTATTTGTCTCAACTAATAATCGACACAATTCAGAAATAATTAACATATTCTGAAACCTCGCATCATGACAAACTATATCAACCTTATAATGCTCCAATTGACTTCTTAAATAATGCAATTCTTATTCACTGAAATCAGCAGGATAAAACTTCTCAGCAAGACTGTAAATTTGATCAACCTCAAATAACTTAAAGTTGTCTTTAGGTTCTAAAGCGGAGCTAAGCTTAAGAAGTTCCACTGCCTCATCATTGAATCTACTATTTAGCTCTTCCACCTGAAAATCTATTACAACATTAAATATATCAATGCGATAGTGGTGCTCGACT